>JARQOC010000004.1:110290969-110333469 GCA_033576535.1 Allobates femoralis
CACCCACCAGGACCTATGATTGGTCCCCTGTTCTAGGTGTTGTATGTTGGGTTGGATCTCTGAGTTAACTATTTCACTGCTTTGTCTAGAGAATATTGCGGCTGCAATACTCCCTTGTGACGCACTCGTTGCGGGGCGCCACACTCCCCCTTGGTTAAATCAGCTTGTCCCCAAGCGTCAAACTACTCACATTACAGAGGTTTTTACATTTTTATACATATATGACACACTTTTATTAAAGTAGAAAAACAGGTAAAGAAATGCTTTGATGTTATAAGCAAAGAAACAGGTAATCACTTTGTGCGGACCCGGCGGGCGGTCGACTGTACTTTAACTAGAGTCCAGGCTGTAGCCGCGAGATCACACAGTCAGTGATTAACGGTAAACAGAGTCATTGATGAAAGTTCAAGTTTTTAAAGTCACTGGCTCTGAGGGTGATGGCGTACCCGGATAGCAAACCACCCATCTGCACAAGCATAGCGCTCATAGGTGATAATATCGCCCCGGTATAGGTCGCGATCGGGATGTCCTCTTGGCAAGTTTGACTCAACGTCCCGGCGCCCCACAAACACCTCCTCATTCAAACCCACCTCCCAAGCGAACCCCCACCCGGTATGTAAGTTAAAGGTGGAAATTCTACCTTCACGGCGGAGTTCATCAGGCAGCGGCGGCTGGCGGCGAGCCTCGGCACGGGCCTCCATGTTGGCGCGTTCTCTGGCTTGCCACTCCTCTCGTCGTCTCTGGCGTACATCTCCGTCGTTACGGCTCGGGGTGTAAAGATGAGTAATGGAGCTGGTGGTTTGGCGGGAAGCTTGAACTTGGCGGGCTGTCTGTATCGGAACCCGGTGGAACGGCACAGGGGAAGGTGTCGGCAGTGCACCCGACCAGTGTACCCGAGCTGTGTGCCCGGAAGGAAGTTCTTTGTTGTCTCCCCAAGCGAACCCGGTGTCGAAATCCTCAGCGGTGCTGTGGGTCTCGTCGTCATCCTCTCCGACCTCTTCCTCGATGATCACATCAGGCTGCTCGTTGATGAAAGACGTTAAAGCTTGTTCCGTTGTACAACGGGGCGGTGGTGCCGCGGATCCTTCCGTAGGGACGTCCTGCAGGGCTTCCAGGCTGCCTGCCTCTTCATCTGTTTCCGCAGGTAAAGGTGTTTCAATCCCGGTTACCAGGTAGGCCTCTGTGGTTGCAGAGGAGGCCTCCGGTTCTAGGGAGAAACAAGCGACAGTCTCGGTAGTGTGGAAACTAGTCGCGGGTTCCGCAGGTGGAACCTGGTAGAGATCGAGTTCTTCCATGGAGCGTGTTATGAGCTCCGGCTCAAGAACGGAATCGGTTGCGATGTTGGTCGCTGGAACGGGTCGAGTTGCGGCCTCCACCGGAATGACACAGTCTATTGGCTCAGGTGACGGAGCAGGACAGGTGGTAGGCGAGGGTGAGGCGGTCGAGAAGCTGGTGACGTCGTCTGGGCTTGGAGAAGCTGCACCCGGTCGGCTCTGCTGCATCGCATGGTGTAGTCGTCTGCCTAGGGTCGCGCTCCAGCTGCGAATCGTCCATTCCACTGTCTCTAGTAACCGCACCCGGAGGTCTTGTAGAGCCTCTAGCCAGAAGTCGGGGCTGCCGTCTATGGTAAGGGCAGGATCCGGACCCGGTTGGCTTATGGCTGCTCTGGCCTCCGCCTCGACCTCCCGCATCAGGTCTTGGAGTCTCATGCTGGCCATTCTTCTTTGGAGGGAAACCACACCCGATCAACCGGTAAGACGTTCTGGTTGAGCTGGTGAAGATGTCTTCTCTCTCTGTCGGTGTGTCTAGGTATGACACTCCCATCTCCTCTGGGCTTTTGTAGTCCAATCGTGGGAAAAGTCTTTGGGGTCCGCCCCCATGGTTGATTCGAGCAATCAGGGCGGACAAAGAGTTTGGCGCCTTTCGTCCTTAGCCCTCCCACAGTGAGGGGGGGGGTTGACTCACTCCTGGGCTTCACGTGGCGGCTTCTTGTGGCGGGAACGCCATCTTGGGCGCCATCTTGACCCAATGGTGTAAAGGCGGGAAAGTTCTTTTAGGGACGAACAAAGTCCAATTGTAGACAATAAAGTCCAGTTTAAGCACAACATACCCGTTGGTAACGGGCCTGCTCGTATCCTGTTCGTGACGCCATTTTCTGACGCACACCAGGGGCCAGGGTTACTCCCGGTTTAGACAGGCGATTCTTCTCCTTCCTTGTCACGGGTGGACCGCGCCTGCCGGTAGTGGGGCCCGGTGTAGTGCAGATCAAAATTGAGGTCGTCTTACGGGAACAGATTAAAAAGGGGTTTTAATTTGTTTTCTTCGTGACGCCACCTATGAGTAGATTCGGTAAGGGCTACCGACGCTGCGGAACCTCCCGGGGTGATGGACAGCAGCAAGATGTTACGCTCCCCACAGGCTGAGCGGTGGTCCCCGGGGGCTGGAGCTGCTCAAGATGTTGTGCGGCAGCTGCGGTTACCTTAAGTTCATGACGGACAGTTCATAAGGAGACACGGACACAGATAGTCTCTGCAACGGTTCTTTACTGTAACCAGCAGGCAGTACATGGCTTACAGTGGTTGAGTAGAAGACCGGGTGGACTCAGCAGTGATAGTGCTCCTCAGAGATCCGCAGTGTACCTCCTCTCTACCTCCTTAGTTTCTCTTGCCAGCGTCGCCCAGGAATACCAGGTCGGGTACGGGGAGGCTGCTTCAATGCCCTATCCATGATGTACGTTCTGGATTCTTTGGGGAGCCTTGGGTCCCTCGGTGGGTACACCGCTGGTTAGACGACTGGAAACTGGCTGGTGGTGGGGTGCTCCTATAAAGCTGCTCCTCCACGGGGCTGGTTCGCGTGGCAGAGGTGAACTGCTGCCAGCTTCGGTACCAGTGAACCGGCTGTAAGTTGTGGGCACGGGAGTCTTTTGGGAACCCGTGTAGAAATGCCCATTCCCGGTGGTTAAGGCCTCAGGTGCGGACACCCGACCGGTGACGGCCCAGGGGCCCGCACGGGGTGCGGAGCCCCCGCTCCACTCCAAGTTCTAGTCTGCTCTCTTCAAGTTCTAGACTATGTTCCGACTTGTTCTGACTGTCTAGATTATTGTGTTCTCTTCACTACCCTAACACTCCACCCACCAGGACCTATGATTGGTCCCCTGTTCTAGGTGTTGTATGTTGGGTTGGATCTCTGAGTTAACTATTTCACTGCTTTGTCTAGAGAATATTGCGGCTGCAATACTCCCTTGTGACGCACTCGTTGCGGGGCGCCACAGAGCCAGCCAGATAGGTTCTCCCAGACAGCTTACCGGGTACCGGAACCCGCACCTGTGGGATACTTTAGGACCACAGAGAATCCGGAATCCTGTGGAGTCTTCAAGTCTCCCAGGCACCAGAGCAATCCGCAAGAAGGGTACCAGGCACTGCCAAGGGAATGAGCGGCCAGCCAGTAGAGGGTCATCAGACGGCAGCGAAGTTGAGAGAGGACAGGAGGCCAGTCTGGATTTTACATCACCAGGCTTCACACAAAAACTGGAAAGCAGGAAGGAACAGACAGGGGATAGTGAAAGAAGGCACACTAATGGTTCCACCATACCACCTGGGATCCACTTGCAGCCACCTGATAAGCTGTCTGTCCTCATAACATCAGAAGTGCTGAATTGTAACTTTGTATGATGCCAATGCAAGTGAACAGTAAAATACCCGGAGGAAAAGTCACTTTGCCTCTGCCTGCACTTCTTCTGCATGAACTTGTTCCCCATACAGGAACGCTGCCCTGGAGGTCCAGCCCTACCTGTAGAGGACTTTGCGAACTTGCCGCATTACCATCTACCTCCGGCAGACTGTAGCGGCGCTGGTGACTCCTCACCTATAAACTACAGGTGGCGTCACGACAAACTGTATATAATAACCTGTAAATGTACTCCTTTTCAAAGAAGTCCCCCAGGACACGGGATCAGGCACGGCCACCACTCCCTGTGACACAGTTAACCCCTTGGAGCCTGATACCCTAGTACCCCACAGCCTGGGGCTCGACACGACGCATTTATGCTTTTTGGAATGCTTTATTTCCATGTGTTCTTCATGCATTTGGAGTGCAAATGTGCACTAAAACCCAGCAAGAATTGACATGCATCAGATTTATTCCTGCACCAAATCTAAACTAAAATTTGCCCAGAACTTCAGCATTCTCATTGATTTTTCTGGCATAAGGATTTCCAAAACCATAATGCCATAATTCCAAAAACATAATGCGTTTTTGGTGCATTTCTCTGCCAGTAAGTGCAGAATTTTCTCATTAAACTCAGTGAACTCACCTCAGGTGAAGTCTTTGAACTTAATGCTAGATTACCGTTTAGTTGAGTATATGGTTGCAGAAAGTCAGGCAATGGCTTTGTGGCACCCCAGGGTTTGGTCTCCACATCAGGTAAGCCCGCACACAACACCTTCCACTCCAGACATGAAGGAGGAGCTCTACCAGCTGAGTTCAGGCAAGGTCCCCTATAAAATTCAGGCCTGGAGGCGGAGTCAGCAGTTCAGTTCCAGAGAGAACTGTGAAGACATCCTGGTGACATACCGGTGAGAGCCGTTAGCCAGCGTGAGCGACCCAAGAGCAAGGGTCAGAGGCAAAGTGTAGTTGCCAGGGGGAGTGGAGCCATACCGGTTCACCCCAGAGGAACAGTGTAAACCTGGACATCGGCGTCTGAGACTGTGAGGGAACTAACCGCCCAGCAGTAAAGACCAGAGGCCATGGAGACTCCAGATCTCCTGACCACAGCAGCACCTGAAGGCAAAGCCACTTCTCAGAGCTCGGGGACCGCAGGGAGTACAGCAGTGCCCCGCAGAAGAGCTCCCACCACCTGCCATACAGGTGAAGACAGCAGGAGAGGATCGGGGCCTAGCTTCAGACATCCTAGCACCAAAGACAGACAGAGTACCACAGGGAAGCCTCACAACTTGCCGGGTGTGGAGATCCCGAACTGCTTCCAAACCACTCATGCTTGTAATATCAGTGATGGTACCCTGAATTATACCTGCAACATCAGTAAAGGTATTGACACATCAACCCTGTGTGTGACTGTTATTGCGGCCCCTGCTCCTGTTATTGCACCCCTCATAGACTGTCCTGCAACTTCTAGCTTCTTCAACTGCCCCAGGGATCCCGCTCCACCTACGGGGAGCGTAACCATCTGGCTGCCCTACCATCACCCCGGAGGTCTGACCCACAGCTCCAGTAACCATACTGGAACTCTAGGTGACGTCATGAACTATTTTTATTTTTATTATTTTTACTGACTTTTAGCAACCACCAGGGCCACGGGATCAGGCACACGTGTGGCGCCCCACTAGTCAGTGCACCACAGTAGGGGTACTGCACCCAAAACAGAGTGTGCTGTATCCCAGTCATTGGAAGGGACAATGTGGAACGGAGGCTCTCTTCCCAGCATCCCCACACCTAGACTAGGGGACCAATCAGCTAACCCATAACCAGAGTAACCGGTCCCGGTGGGAGGAGTGTTAGGGTAGAAGGAGCGGGAAACGCACAGACAAGAAGGGGAGTCTAGTCTGAGGAAAAAAAGCAAGGAACAAGTCCTAGAGGGACACCACAGGGAGGGCGCGCGAAAAAGAGTGGAGACCCAGACAGAGAGGAGAGACCCAGTGCCAGACTGTCACTGTAAACGGTCTGGGGGAATCCCAGCCCACAACAGGGTACCGGCTCCGAGTCGTGGTGCAGGTGAGTCCAACTCTGAGCTGCCAATACCGGTGGGTCATAGGTCTGCCAAGCAGCCCCCAATCTCGTCCACAATATGCAGCCCCACCCAGTATCCTCAAACCAGGTTGAGCCCCTTAGAGAAGAAGGGTAACCATATCACAGCCGACGGGCCTGGTAGGAAGTGGGTTGTAGAGGGCAGCTCAAGGATTGTAATTAGGCGCAAGAAAGACACAGAAGACAGTGAACGTAAAGTTAAAGGAACACTTGGAGAGCCTCAGAGAGACTTTGCACCCTCCGGTGACTACCCAGCCAGCTACATGCAAAGACTGCATGACTGTAAACCGAGTGAACCGGGAACTGTTGCCAGTAAAGTACCCGTAGAGAGTCAGCAAGCCTCCGGTGTATTATTCTGCTAAGTAACTGCTGCCACATCGACCAGCTCAGCAGCAACACTGCCTCGGGGACCTCGTTCCACCTGCAGGGAGCGTTGACAACTGACTGCAATACCACCATTCCCGGTGGTCTGACAGCGGCGCTGGTGAGATCACCAGAAACTGCAGGTGGCGTCACGAGACTCTCTTTTTTAATTACTATTTTTCCCTTTTACCCAGTGACCCCATGGTTACCCGTCCGGGCAGACCACCAGAGACATCCTCTTACAGTAAACGCCCCAATTATGAGACCCCAAAGACCCATGGGTGGGTCACATGCCCTTGCGACATCCCCCGTGAATCAACGCCCGGAATGAGTACCCCACGGCCATGGGGTGTGTCAACTTCTCTTTCAGCCTATGGGTGAATGTATTCTTTGAAAATGTCCTCATATGCCGGGAGACTGAATCTTTGTTGGACCTCTATCAGACTACTTCAGACCTGCTTTTGATTTGGATGGGGAATGAATTGGTAAATGAAGGCGTCTGTTGACTTTATTTATTTACTAATTCTCTCTTTTTTATGTCCTGCAGGTATGCTTTTGTGGAGAACATGGATAACGTCAAATTCAGTAGACTATGTTGTAATCCCTGGACTTTGCAGGATTTTTATTTTTATGGGGATTTTTTTCATTGAATAAATGAAATAGTGAACGTTTTTGGGAGTGTTTTTTTTTTTTAAATAAAAGATTTGCTGTTGTATTTATTTTTCTAATTAATGACTAGGCTAGTAAAGTGGGGTATCTGATAGTCCCATCGACATTACTAACCCTTGGACTTGATGAACTCCAAATGCCATTACTCCATCTGCCAATGCACTAGTGCAGCGGAAAGAGTGCCTGTTCTGGGGTTGGTTCACCTGCTATTTTAAGGATAGGGAGGGCCCTTTAATCATGGCCCTTCCCACCCTGAGAATACCGGACTCCAGCTGTCAGCTTCACCTTAGCTGATGATCCAACTGGGGGGAACCCAATTTTTTTTTTTTTATTTATCTTAAATAAATAAGTTTAAAATGTTGTGTGAGGTGACCTTTGTTTGGATTTCCTGTCAAGGTAAAGGTGGACTGCAGGCTGCTGCTGTCTGCATTATCTTAGGTGACTAAAAAAATAAGGGGGGAACACATCATTTTTTAATTAATCATTTATTTTGTGGCTAAATACAAGACTAAATACCCTTATGTGTCACATGAAAGGCACTTAAGGGTGTAAGCTCAGAATATGTAGGGGGTAGGATATTATATAGCTGTTTGACATCTATCTATCTATCTATCTATCTATCTATCTATCTATCTATTTACAGTCCCTTACAAAAATTATGTCACTTATCCATGTTATGTAAATAAAAGCTTATAACCTGATGTTAAATTCATCCATTGGTTTTATAAATTACTCTTTTGAAAGCTGAAACCCTCCCAAATGTGGGTTAGGTTAAGAAAATAAATTGGCATCAATGCTGAAATATTGAAACATTTAATGAACACAGAATGATCAGATTTTGGCAAGACAAGAGTTTTGTTGCCTGGTCGTATAATGCACCCAATCCTAGTTTACATCTTCACCTGTGCTCCGTAAATGATTGGTTAATTAGTGGGTATGTATAAAAAGAAACCCAGCATCCTAGACCTTCACTTGAACTGCAACTTGAGCTCTGACAAAATGCCAAAAATCCACCCTGTGACCAAAGCCTTGACTATCAAGAGGCTGAAGACCAGATCCACTGCAGAGGTGGCTGGCATCTTTAATGTGTCTCAGCGTCAAGTACAAAGAATTAAAAAAAGATTTGAAGAGACTGGAAATGTGTTTGACAAGCCCAGATCCAGCAGACCCCGCAAGACAACTGCTCAGGAGGAACGCTTTTGGTTAGAAAATCCAAAGCAAACCCCTCTTCCACTGCAGCAGAGCTCCAACAGTCCTGGTCACCTCAAGTCCCTGTGTCAACTAGAACAGTTTGTAGGATTCTGTCTCGAAATGGCCTCCATGGTGGAATCAGTGCCCAGAAGCCAGCACTAAACAAAAGCCAAATACAAAAACGTGTGGCATTTGCAAAGTTCCACAGCCTGCTAAACAGATGGACGTTGGAAAAGTGTGCAGAAGGTAGATTTCTCTGATAAATCTTCAGTAGAATTACATCACAGCCACCGCAAATACTGCAGGAGACCTACTGGAGCCTGTATAGATTCAAATTTGGTTGTGGAAAGGTCATGGTCTGGGGTTACATTCAGTATGAGGGCGTGCAAAACATTTATCAATAGCCTAAAATATCAAGATGTATTAGCTACCTCTTACATTCCAAATCATAAAAGGGGTCAAATTCTGCAGCAGGATGGTGCTTCATCTCATACATCCATCTGTACAACAAAGTTCCTCCAGGCAAAAAAGATCAAGGTGCTCAAGGACTGACCAGACCAGTCACCAGACATGAACATCATTGAGCATGTTTGGGGTAGGATGAAAGAGGAAGCTTGGAAGACAAAACCAAAAAATCTAGATGAACTCTGGGAGGCATATAAGACTGCATTCTTTGCTATTCCTGATGATTTCATTAATAAATTGCATGAATCAATGTTGAACCGCATGAATGCAGTCCTTCAAGCTCATGGAAGTCACACAAAATATTAAATATGACTCTTTTATCACCACAACGTCAATCACCAATGTTATGCAACATATATTTGTATTTTAATTTAATTATTTGTTTGAAAATCACATTACTTTCTGTGGGCGAAAAAACTTTTGTCTTGCCAAAATCTGACCATTCTGTGTTCATTAAATGATCAATATTTCAGCATTGATGCCAATTTATTTTCTTAGCCTAAACCACATTTGGGAGGGTTTCAGCTTTCAAAAGAGTAATTTATACAACCAATTGATGAATTTAACGTCAGGTTATAAGCTTCTATTTACATAACATGGATAAGCGACATAACTTTTGTCAGGGACTGTATATGTTTGCTTTCTTGATGTAAAAAACATAATCTACATAGAGAGTAATGTAGCATGTAAATGATTATGTTAATAATGCTCAGCACATGGAAGGCAAACAGATGTCAAACACTACTGTCACACGGATAGCACACAGATAGAACACGGATGGCATATGGACGTTAGGCAAGGGAGAAATCGTACTCGAAAAGCATTCACATGACAAACAGTATGACACTCGCATATCACTTGAAGACATTTTCAGGAGCAATAGCAGAGCCATTTTTCACACATAGATGTGAGTGAACCCTAAAGGCCACGTTACACGCTTCAATCTTGTGAACGATGTTGTTAACAATCTCATGCACGCGCGATTGCTAACAACATTGTTCAGATCGCTGGTGAGCTGGTAACTAAGGTACACATCAGGTTACTAAGCACCGCGCAGTGCTTAGTAACTCGATATGTACCATGATTACCATCTCCCAGCATAGGCTGTGCCGCTGGGAGATCGTTCATCGCAGTGTCACACAGCACGATCCTGCAGGTAGAAGCATCATTCATCACCAGATTTCAGAACTCAGAACATGTACACAAATCTGGGATGAACGATCCATTAAAGGATGGTTCATCCCAGACATCACGGTGTTACACACTACGATGTCGTTCGTGCATCACCAAACATGTGACTTTTGAACGATGTAGCAAACGATATTGAAACACGTGACGTGGCCTTAAGTTTGATTATTTTATTAAACAACAGGGTAGATTGAAATTCCATCACTCACCTCTCCTTTCAACAATTTAAGCCCCCGTCACACATAGCGAGATTGCTAGCGAGATCGCGGTTGCGTCACAGGTTTTGTGATGCTACAGCAACCTCACCAGCGATCTCGCTATGTTTGACACGTAGCAGCGACCAGGCTCAGCTGTGACATCCATGATCGTGTCGGAATGGCCTCTACCAATTTTTGATCGTCGGGTTCCTGCTGGGGAGCATGCTTCGGTGCCTTAAGAACGACCTCGTTCGTGACTCAGAACTTAGCCACGTAGGTCTGAGTCATCAGACTAGCTGCTGTGTGACAGGGTCCCACTGACCACCAAGGTCGTTACATGGGTCGCCGTGTCGTTGCTGTGTCGTTGAGTAGATCTGACTGTTTGACATCGCACGAGCGACTATGTAGCTACGTTCCAGCGATCCTTACCATGTCATATCATTGTCAGGATCGCTGGAACGTCGCCAAGTGTGAAGGGACCCTTACTGTTTCATCTTCTTCCTGTCTGTTGTCAAAAAACTTTATTTATTATGTGCACAGGCATTTTATAGATGCATAGCCACATGTTAAAATGCTTCAAAGACCGGATTTCATGCATTTAATGCAAGTCTATGGGGAGACTACGCACTACGAAGACTGAGTATTTCTGCCAGATAAACTGACATGCTGTCAACATGAGACGGCTCCGAAAGCTGCGCCGCAGGTGAGTTAACACTGAGTACAAAATAAGCACAGTGGGCATGAGCTTTCTATAATCCCATCTACTGTGCTTGTACTGTAGAATGCAGCATTTTGGACGAAGTGGAAATACACTGCATCCAAAACACTGATAATCCTGATCGCTGGAACCCGGCCTAGAGCTTCACATCCTATGGCCCCTCTCCATGCTGTCAATATCCTGTGCCCCTCAAAAAGCTTTTCAAGGGAAAATATGCAATCACACACATCAGATACAAACTTGAACAGTGACGTCAATAAGGATAAAAACTTTTTTGCTGTTGCATTTTAGCAGGTTTTTTTTTTTAACCCCTTCATGACCCAGCCTATTTTGACCCTAAAGACCTTGGCCTTTTTTGCAATTCTGACCAGTGTCCCTTTATGAGGTTATAACTCGGGAACGCTTCAACCGATCCTAGCGATTCTGAGATTGTTTTTTCGTGACATATTGGGGTTCATGCTAGTGTTAAATTTAAGTCGATAATTTTTGCGTTTATTTGTGAAAAAATCAAAAATATGGCAAAAATGTTGAAAATTTCACAATTTTCACATTTTTAATTTTTTTTTCTGATAAACAAGAGAGATATGTGACAGAAAAAAGTTATTAAATAATATTTCCCACATGTCTACTTCACATCAGCACAATTTTGGAAAAAAAAAAATTTTTTGTTAGGACGTTATAAGAGTTCAAAGTTCATGAGCAATTTTTCATTTTTCAACCAAAATTTACAAAACCATTTTTTTTAGTGACCACATCACATTTGAAGTCCTTTTGAGGGGTGTACATGACAGAAAACACCCAAAAGTGACACCATTCCAAAAACTGCACCCCTCAAGCTACTCAAAACTACATTCGAGAAGATTATTAACCCTTCAGGTGCTTCACAGGAACTAAAGCAAAGTGGAAACAAAAAATGGATATTTTAATTTTTTTATCAAAAATGTTCTTTTAGCCTCAATTCTTTCATTTTCACATGGGCAACAGGATAAAATGGATCTTAAAATGTGTTGTGCAAATTCTCCCGAGTACATCGATACCTCATATGTGGTCATAAACCACTGTTTGGGCGCACGGCAGGGCTCAGAAGTGAAGGAGCGCAATTTGACTTTTGGAGCTAATTTTACATTCAAAAAGTGAAATTGCGCTCCTTCCCTTCTGACCCCTGCCGTGCGCCCAAACAGTGGTTTATGACCACATATGAGGTATCGGTGTACTCAGGAGAAATTGCCCAACAAATTTTAGGATAAATTTTATGCTGTTGTTATGTGAAAACGAAAAAATTTAGGCTAAAAGAAAGTTTTTGTGAAAAAAAAAGTACTATTTTATTTTCACAGATCAATTTGTAAAGCACCTGGGGGTTCAATATGCTCACTACCCATCTAGATATGTTCCCTGGGGGTCTAGTTTCCAAAATGGGGTCACTTGTGGGGGAGCTCCAATGTTTAGGCACGCAGGGGCTCTCCAAACGCGACATGGTGTCCGCTAACAATTTGAATAAAAATCAGCTCAAATTGTTAGCTGTAACCATGTTGTGTTTAGTGAGCCCCTGTGTGCCTAAACATTGGGGCTCCCCCACAAGTGACCCCATTTTGGAAACTAGACCCCCCAAGCAACGTATCTAGATGCATAGTGAGCACTTTGAACCCCCAGGTGCTTCACAAATTCATCCATAAAAATGAAAAAGCACTTTTTTTTCCACAAAAAAATTCTTTTTTCATTATTATGGATCAATTTGTGAAGCACCTGGGGGTTGAAAGTGCTCACTATGCATCTAGATACGTTCCTTTGGGGGTCTAGTTTCCAAAATGGGGTCACTTGTGGGGGAGCTCCAATGTGGAGATGCACAGGGGCTCTCCAAACGCGACATGGTGTCCGCTAACAATTTGAATGCAAGATGAGCTCAAATTGTTAGCGGACACCATGTTGCGTTTGGAGAGCCCCTGTGCGTCTCCACATAGGAGCTCATCCACAAGTGACCCCATTTTGGAAACTAGACCCCCAAGGGAACGTATCTAGATGCATAGTGAGCACTTTGAACCCCCAGGTGCTTCACAAATTAATCTGTAAAAATGAAAAATTTTTTTTCCGCAAAAATCTTTTTTTTTCAATAATTTGTGAAGCACCTGGGGGTTCAATATGCTCACTACCCATCTAGATATGTTCCCTGGGGGGTCTAGTTTCCAAAATGGGGTCACTTGTGGGGGAGCTCCAATGTTTAGGCACACAGGGGCTCTCCAAACGCGACATGGTGTCCGCTCACAATTTGAATAAAAATCAGCTCAAATTGTTAGCTGTCACCATGTTGCGTTTGGTGAGCCCCTGTGTGCCTAAACATTGGGGCTCCCCCACAAGTGACCCCATTTTGGAAACTAGACCCCCCAGGGAACGTATCTAGATGCATAGTGAGCACTTTGAACCCCCAGGTGCTTCACAAATTCATCCGTAAAAATAAAAAAGTACTTTTATTTCCACAAACATTTTCTTTTTTCATATTTACAGATTAATTTGTGAAGCACTGGGGTGTTCAAAATGCTCACCACCCATCTAGATAAGTTCCCTGGGGGGTCTAGTTTCCAAAATGGGGTCACTTGTAGGGGAGCTCCAATGTTTAGGCACATAGGGGCTCTCCAAACGTGACATGATGTCCGCTAACAATTTGGGTTGATTTCCATTCAAATTGTTAACAGACACCATGTCGCGTTTGGAGAGCCCCTGTGTGCCTAAACATTGGAGCTCCCCCACAAGTGACCCCATTTTGGAAACTAGACCCCCAGGGAACGTATCTAGATGTATAGTGAGCACTTTGAACCCCCAGGTGCTTCACAAATTGATCCGTAAAAATGAAAAAGTACTTTTTTTCCACAAAATATTTTTTTTTTCATTAATTTGTGAAGCACCTGGGGCTTCAATATGCTCACTACCCATCTAGGTAAGTTCCCTGGGGGGTCTAGTTTCCAAAATGGGGTCACTTGTAGGGGAGCTCCAATGTTTAGGCACACAGGGGCTCTCCATACGCGACATGGTGTCCGCTAACAATTGGAATTGTTAGCGGACACCATGTTGCGTATGGAGAGCCACTGTGTGACTAAACATTAGAGCTCCCCCACAAGTGACCCCATTTTGGAAACTAGACCCCCCCAAGGAACGTATCTAGATGCATAGTGAGCACTTTGAACCCCCAGGTGCTTCACAAATTGATCCGTAAAAATGAAAAAAGAATTTTTTTGTGGAAAAAAAAGTACTTTTTTAATTTTATGGATCAATTTGTGAACCACTTGGGGGTTCAAGTACTCACTATGCATCTAGATACGTTCCTTGGGGGGTGTAGTTTCCAAAATGGGGTCACTTGTGGGGGAGCTCCAATGTTTAGGCACACAGGGGCTCTCCATACGCGACATAGTGTCCGCTAATAATTGGAGCTAATTTTCCATTCAACTTGTTAGCGGACACCATGTCACGTATGGAGTGCTCCTGTGTGCCACCAGCACAAGGGCAACTGGAAGAGTTGGGGTACAGCACTAGAAAATGGCACCTCTAATGTGCTATTTTCTGGGGTGGCTGTGAATTGCAATTTGCAGCGTGGGGGGGCACAACATTTGGGTCTCTCCACGATGAGGATTGCAGCCCCCCAACTACCAAGTTGTACCTGGCTGGCATCCAAAAATAAGGCAAAGCTCCTTGTCATTTTATTGGTAGAAGTAAAAAAAAAAAATGACGTGGGGCTCCGCCGTATTTTTGGTCAAGCCAGGTACAACTTGGCAGCTACGGACTGCCAGCAACCCCCAGCTGCCTCGTTGTACCTGGCTGGTACCCAAAAATACAGCAAAGCCCTTTTTTTTTTCTTTCTAGAACTAATTCTAGAAAAAAAAAATGGCGTGGGGCTCCGCCATATTTTTGGTCCAGCCAGGTACAACTTGGCAGCTACGGACTGCCAGCAACCCCCAGCTGCCTCGTTGTACCTGGCTGGTACCCAAAAATACAGCAAAGCCCTTTTTTTTTTCTTTCTAGAACTAATTCTAGAAAAAAAAATGACATAGGGCTCCGCCATATTTTTGGTCCAGCCAGGTACAACTAGGCAGCTGGGGGCTGGATTCCACAGCATGGAGAGGCCCAAGCGTTCTGGGCCCCCCATGCTGCGAATTGCAGCCCGCAGCCGCCCCAAAAAATGGCGCATTCATTGAAGCGCCATTTTCTGGCGCTGTACCCAGACTCTTCCAGTTGCCCTGGTGCCGGTGGCAAACTGGGTAATAAAGGGGTTAATGCCAGCTTGTTATTGGCAGCTGGCACTAAGCCCGAGATTCATAATATAGGGCCAATGTTAGACCCGCCATTAGGAATCTCTGGTAAATAGTCAGAAAATAGACACAGAGAAAAATCTTTTTATTTGAAAAAAAAAACAAACAAAACTTGGACTCCATCTTTATTATAAAGATCCGACGTAGTCCACAACGAAGGTCCCACGGCGCTCGACTGCCTCCGACGTAGTCCACAACGAAGGTCCCACGACGCTCGATCGCCTCTGCTCAATCCAGAGATTGCAGCAAGGGATCAAGTGTCCTCTTCCTACAGACTCTGGGGTCAGAGTTATGGTGCACTGTGTGACAATGATCTGTCATACAGTGCACCATGACTATGATCCCAGAGACTACAACAAGAGGATACTCATCCGCAGTCATCCACGTACGCACACATCCACGGACGCACACATGCACGGACACGCTAACACACATCCACGGACGCACACATGCACGGACACACTAACACACATCCACGGACGCACACATGCACGGACACACTAACACACATCCACGGACGCACACATGCACAGACACACTAGCACACATCCACGGATGCTGGAGTTCACACACATCCACATACGCACATCCACGCACGCATCCACGGACGCACACATGCACGGACACACTAACACACATCCACCATGCACGGACACACTAACACACATCCACGGACGCACACATGCACGGACACACTAACACACATCCACGGACGCACACATGCACGGACACACTAACACACATCCACGGACGCACACATGCACGGACACACTAACACACATCCACGGACGCACACATGCACGGACACACTAACACACATCCACCATGCACGGACACACTAACACACATCCACGGACGCACACATGCACGGACACACTAACACACATCCACGGACACACACATGCACGGACACACTAACACACATCCACGGACGCACACATGCACGGACACACTAACACACATCCACGGACGCACACATGCACGGACACACTAACACACATCCAGGGACGCACACATGCACGGACACACTAACACACATCCACGGACGCACACATGCACGAACACACTAACACACATCCACGGACGCACACATGCACGGACACACTAACACACATCCACGGACGCACACATGCACGGACACACTAACACACATCCACGGACGCTGGAGTTCACACACATCCACATACGCACATCCACGCACGCATCCACGGACGCACACATGCACGGACACACTAACACACATCCACGGACGCTGGAGTTCATACACATCCACATACCCACATCCACGCACGCATCCACGGACGCACACATGCACGGACACACCAACACACATCCACAGACGCACACATGCACGGACACACTAACACACATCCACGGACGCACACATGCACGGACACACTAACACACATCCACGGACGCACACATGCACGGACACACTAACACACATCCACGGACGCTGGAGTTCACACACATCCACATACGCACATCCACGCACGCATCCATGGACGCACACATGCACGGACACACCAACACACATCCACGGACGCACACATGCACGGACACACTAACACACATCCACGGACGCACACATGCACGGACACACTAACACACATCCACGGACGCTGGAGTTCACACACATCCACATACGCACATCCACGCACGCATCCATGGACGCACACATGCACGGACACACTAACACACATCCACGGACGCTGGAGTTCACACACATCCACATACCCACATCCACGCACGCATCCACGGACGCACACATGCACGGACACACCAACACACATCCACGGACGCACACATGCACGGACACGCTAACACACATCCACGGACGCATGCACATATCCATCCATTCATTCATTCATTCATTCATTCATTCATACTTACCCATGAGGAGGAGGAGCCTCTGAGAGGAGGAGGGACCACACCGCAGCTGCATCGGAAGCCGGCGGGCTGCTCCGGAATGGGTGAGTGGGGCTAGAGGTGGGGGACTAGGCCTGGGGGGGGGGGGAGAGTGAGCAGGGGAAGGGGGGGGGGGGGGGATGAGCAGGGGGAGAGGAGGCTGTGCAGGCTGACCGGCCGGCGCCTGAGCCCGCCAGCACTAGCACTGCATTACAGAAGGAGGAGGGCGGGTGGATCGCGGGGACGCGGGGGGGGGCAGGCCGGACACAAGGGGGGCTGGAGGTAGGGGGACAAGACACAGGAGGGGCTGGAGAGGAGAGGGGGCAGGGGCACACAGAGTAATGACGGCGGCTGCATCAGGAGTGCAGCCGCGTGCAGCCGCCGCAGAAGAAGCTGATCGGAGGGGCGGGGGGGGGGGCGATAGGCGGCAAGGGGGGGCCCTAATGCTTCCTGGAGCTGGGGGGGCTGAGTAGGGGGAGGGCACCAGCCGATCCGCCCGTCCAGATCTGATTGGAGAGCTCCAATCAGATCTGGGAGGGGGGAATCGCTGTGATTTCTCAGATCTGCAGTTTCACTTTTAAACTGCAGATCGGAGGGGCCCTGGGCACGGGGGGGTTAATCCACCCCCCGTGGGGTGTACTACAGGTTGTCACTGTGCATTATGTACAGTGACACCTGAGTCACCCCCCTCACACGCGCCGCAGGAGCGCGATCATTCCATGGCCCACCGTTTGGGCCAAAGGTCGGGAACGAACTTGTTTTCATGGCCCAAACGGTGGGCCAAGGGTCGTGAAGGGGTTAATCAGAAAACATAATCTATATAGAGAATGTTGCAGAATGCAATCACATGTCCTGTACAAATACTAGCACTATGTGACCTAAACACTTCATTATGGTAATGTGCCAAATAAATGCTTTCAGCATTTAAAAAATATATAAAGTATTAACCCCTTAGTGACGGAGCCAATTTCCACCTTAATGACCAGACCGTTTTTTGTAATTCTGACCAGTGTCCCTTTATGAGGTTATAACTCTGAGACGCTTCAACGGATCCTAGCCATTCTGACATTGTTTTTTTTGTGACATATTGGGCTTCATGTTAGTAGTAAATTTAGGTCGATAATTTTTGCATTTATTTGTGAAAAAATAAAGAATTTGGGGAAAATTTTGAAAATTTCACAATTTTCTAATTTGAATTTTTATTCCGTTAAACCAGAAAGTTATGTGACACAAAATAGTTAATAAATAACATTTCCCACATGTCTACTTTATATCAGCACAATTTTGAAAAAAAAATGTTTGGTTAGGACGTTATAAGGGTTCAAAGTTCATCAGCAATTTCTCATTTTTCCAGCAAAATTTACAAACCATTTTTTTAGTGACCACATCACCTTTGAAGTCCCTTTTAGGGGTGTACATGACAGAAAACACCCAAAAGTGACACCATTCCAAAAACTGCACCCCTCAAGCTACTCAAAACTACATCCAAGAAGATTATTAACCCTTCAGGTGCTTCACAGGAACTGAAGCAAAGTGGAAACAAAAAATGGACATTTTAATTTTTTCAACAAAAATGTTCTTTTAGCCTCAATTTTTTCATTTTCACATGGGAAACAGGATAAAATGCATCCAAAAATTTGTTGGGCAATTTATCCTGAGTACACACATACCTCATATGTGGTCATAAACTACTGTTTGGGCACACGGCAGGGCTCTGAAGTGAAGGAGCGCAATTTGACTTTTGGAGCTACTTTTCTATTCAACAAGTCAAATGGCGCTCCTTCCCTTTCGAGCCCTGCCGTGCGCCCAAACAGTGATTTATGATCACATATGAGGTATCGGTGTACTCAGGAGAAATTGCCCAACAAATTTTAGGATGCATTTTATCCTGTTGCTCATGTGAAAATGAAAAAATTGAGGCCAAAAGAAAATATTTGTGAAAAAAAAGTACTTTTTCATTTTTATGGATCAATTTGTGAAGCACCTGGGGGTTCAAAGTGCTCAACATCCATCTAGATAAGTTCCAGGTGCTTCACAAATGAATCCATAAAAATGAAAAAAGAAAATTTTTGTGGAAAAAAAAGTACTTTTTCATTTTTGGGGATCAATTTGTGAAGTACCTGGGGGTTCAAAGTGCTCACTATGCATCTAGGTAAGTTCCTTGGGGCGTCTATTCTATCTATATATCTGTCTATTCTAACTTTTACCAGCATGGGTAAGGCCATGCTACAAATTCGCACAGTGTGCTGTCTGAGTGCATTTTTTTCTCGCACCCATAAACTTTCAGTGGCCTTTTGCACGGTAACCTCGCAGACAATCGCAGCATGCTGCGATTGGACTAGCATTTGACTCACAATGCAAATTCAGCGGAAGAGAAACGCAACAATATGACCTGACTGATTATTTAACATTGCTCCGAGTGCAATGGGAGTATTTCTCGCATTGCACTCGAACGAATTTCATGCCAGTGTGCCTTCACCCTTTGTTGTATTTATGAATAGATGTGAGTGAATTTCCCCATGTTGGGATATTGCTCAACATTAATATCTAATGTTATTTGTGAGCACTCTTAAGGGGGTGTCACACGCGTCAATGTCGTCAGCGAGATGATCGCTGACGACATTGACGGCTGATTGCTGGTGAGCTGTCACACAGACAGACTCACCAGCGATCAATTGACCAGTGACATCATGGAAACGATTTAAATATCGTTTCCACGATGTCCTGCTCCCGCTGCCAGCCTGCTGGAAGCGGGAGCAGGCTGGTCTCCAAGGTAAACTGCGGGTAACTAGGCAGCGCGCGCTGCCTAGATACCCGACGTGTACCTTAGTTACCAGCCTCCTCCGCTCACCCGGTGAGCGGAGGAGGCTGGTAACTAAGGTACACAGTCGGGTATCTAGGCAGCACGCGCTGCCTAGTTACCCGCAGTGTACCTTGGATACCAGCTCCCAGCGCTTGTGAGAGGCGCTGGGAGCTGGAATATCGCTAGTCCCGGTGTCACACGCAGCGATGCTGCGTGTCCACCGGGCGACAATCGCCAGGTTTCTGAGCTGGTTCTGAAACCTGGCGATCATCAACCAGCGATTTATCGCTGGTTGATGCAGTATGTCACACGCGTCAATATCGCTGCAACGTCACGTGCAGCCGATATCGTGCAGGCGATATTGACGCGTGTGACACCCCCTTTACAGCAACACCAACATAAAAATGACACAAAGGCCAAAGTATAGCCATGTCCTTAAAGGGTTAAATTATTTTTATGTTTTCTTTTTGCTTTGGAATTCCTGTAAATCTACTTGTACATCTGTCTACAACACAGATACAAAATAATTAGGATGTGTGCTTTACACCCACTCCCTCTGTATCTAATGTGTTCATCTGACATTGTATTCACCCCAGAAAGGACAAAGTTAGCAAACAATTATCTTTTGAAGTTAATGGGAGATAATTACAACATCATTTAATTGCCTGGAATTGTGCTGTGTCTAAACTATGTTAAGGTACTTGTGTGCTTTATTTCTGTTTACTCTGCTTTTGAGAAAAGTACATGTGATTGCTTGTTAAGTGGCTATGTAGGGCATAATATAATGTCTTTGACCAGAATAAACAATAAGAAGTTTTGAACCAGATTCTACTTTCTTTTGTAGGGAAATAATACTTAAATACCTTCAAGGGTATGTTCACATTGCGTCTTTTAGATGCCAGCGTACGTGCATAGTTTTCACAACAGAAGACGGTTTTCCTAAAGTATAATTATTTGTCGTCTTTTTTATCATTTTTGTGGCAGATTTGCTGCTGGTGTTTTGTTTTTTTTTGTAATTTTTATATTGCCTGAAGGATGGGTAGGTCACTTCTTTTAGCTACTTCACAACTTTAGAAGCCAAGATTGTAGAGATGAGTTAAAGGCCCCGTTACACGTAGCGATATCGCTAACCATATCGCCACAACATCACAGGTTTTGTGACGTTATGGTCACCTCACCAGTGATATCGCTGCGAGTGACATGTAGCAGCGAACGGCCCCCCACTGTGAGATCGCTGATTGTTACGGAATGGCATGGACCATTTTTTCATTGTCGGTCTCCCGCTAGCCATGCTGCATCCGTGTGTGTGACGGAAAACAATCAACGATCTCCATGTTGCGCCCGTGACTGTGACAGATCCCAACGACCGTCGGGGGTCACCGCATTGGTGAGTAGATCTGCCTGTGTGGCATCTCACCAGCGATCACTTAGCAACATTCCAGTGACCCCTGCCAGGTCGTATCGTTGTCAGGATTGATGGAATGTCGCTAGGTGTAACGGGGCCTTAAGATAAGGCAAAATTCCAATTTACCAGCTTAGATTTTCCCGGAACTCCTCAATGGAAGTTAATTAGCGATGGACAGTAGGGCTCTTCCACCCACTTACAGCAAGCCAAAAGCAGAGCATTACTGCGGGGAGGGTGGGAAGGTTTTTTTTTTTTTTTCTAACACACAGCATCTGGACATATTGCTTTAACCCCAAGTGAAAGCCCTTCAGAGACTGTAAACGTCAGTCATTGGGGTGCCAGTTCCCATCGTTCTGGCTATTTGTGGCAGATCATTCACTTACAACACATCCGAGCACCCAAATGATTAAGAGAATTGCCAAAATACAGAGCAATTCATTCATACATTCATTCATTCGTTTTGGTTGTTTTCTAGCACTTTTTCAGGTGGGTTACAGGTGGAATTCACCTAAAAGAACACTGTATGCACATATTCTAAAGTCGTACAAAGAACCACAAACGGTCAGGTCCGGTCAGGGACTGTCAGGGGTGACAGCCCCGGACCGGATTTTGGCCCCATAGTAGCCTATGGGGCCGGATGGAGCCGGGATGACTGACATCACAGAGGAGGGAGAGAGACGCTTGAAAGCCCGCCTCCCGGTCTTGGGTCAGGTTTGAAACAGATTTTATAAAAGTCTTTATTTCAGTGAATCAAGGGAGCATAAATGCTATAGACACCTTGTCAGAATTCAGCCGTAGTGCTGCAGAAGGTGGCTATGTTATTTTTAGATGCCTGAAGGGGGTGACAGGTTCGCTTTAACCCTTTTCACCATCCTTCCTGCAGGAGCCGTTTACGATTAACCCCTCGGACTTTTGGATACATTTATAACTACTCATTTCGGTAATTATATAATAACTATATGTTGTTAAGCACCCTCCCATTGAAGCCCTTTGGGATTAACCCTTCAGACACATATAAGGACATAAGGATACTTGTATAAGGACTTACATCAGTAACTCTTTACATAATAACATAAGTTTACGTTATTAAGCACTCTCCTGGAGCCGCACCTTTGAGAGTTACCTTTCTGAGCTTTATAAGGCTAGAAGGCTACGTCTTTAAGAACATCATCCCCTTACTATTTTGATTTCCTCATAAGTCTACGTTTTTACCTACACTCCTGGAGCCACCCTTTGCACATATATAAGGACATTAGCCTACGTCTAAGGACACTTTTCTATCATTTTAAGGACCTAACTATACTTTATTAAGTAACCTCCTGCCGGATCCCTTTGGAATTAACCCTTCTGCTTTACCACAACTCTACATACATACATATGTACATACACATCCTTTCTCTCTTGATTCCTCCAGGACCTCTTCTGAAACGCCTCTTAACCCCCAACACTCTAACTCTCTGCTATCTGCTGTCACACTTGCTTACCAGTGCCAACATGAGTCCTCCCAACAAGGAATGCCAATGACACCGAGAGGAAAGCTGCTTCTTCACTACGTCAAAGAAAATGCCGTGCTAACGAGACTCCTGAGGAAAAACAACATCACCTTGACGCCATGAAGGCTTATTTCCAACAACGCATCACACATGAGTCCCCTAAGTCTAAGACCATTAGATTAGCACAAGCAGCCTCTGCACATCATCGACACCGACAACATGCACCTTCAACCTCTACATTCGTAGGACACTCACAACTCCAAGTCTTCAGTTCTGCATGTGCGACCACTCCCTGCCACACGTCGATGTCTCTCCCGTTCACCATCATCCATCCTGAACACTCTCTTTCCACCTTTTCAATACCACTTTCACTGAATACAGACTCCCACTTTCTGTAATCTCAAGCTCTTCCAGTAAGCCACACTCAAGTCCCACCACCACACACAAGACTAATATACATCGGTCTCCACAATAGTCCCACTGCACCATTAGCACATCCTCTTCCACTACATGCTAAAGTTTTCACTCATGATGAAAGTACTATTATAGAACACAACTGTGGTGCAATGAACCATATATGTCAACATTGCCAAGCTTTGCATTTTATCTCTGAGACACCTACTGATAACAATTTTACCCTCTGCTGTCATAAGGGTAAAGTCCATGTACCCATACTACAATATCCTGATGTCTTTACACGTTTGCTCAAAGGACAAAGTGAATTTAGCAAAAATTTCATGGACATTAGAAGCATTAACAGTTCGTTTGCTTTTGCCTCTATGGGTGCCAATATTTCCCCACCCCCTGGATATGGCCCATACTGTTTCCGCATACATGGATAGATCTATCATCGAACTGGAACACTACATCCCTCTGACGACCAACTACCAGCATTTGCCCAACTTTACATTCTCGATACCGCTAGCGCAAACGAACAACGCTTACAGTGTAAAGAAAATCAAAAATGTCATCCTACATTGATGAACATTATTGCCCTTCAAATACAAACGATCAATCCTTTTGTGGCAGCTTATCAAATGTTACACGATGTGGAAGAACAAGAACAAATTAAAGCTGTACAAAATGAAACTAAACAAGATCGGACTCAAGAACCTTGACGCTATAATAATCCCACTGTCAGTGAAGTCGTCGTCGTGTTTCGAAATGACAATGGTAAGCTGCTCTTCAATAGAGACATATTAATTCATTTAAAACTTGATCCCCACAACCCTTTAGCTCCAAAAACACCACAACTTAGCATTCTCCTTAGCAATTTGGATGCCCTCCTCTATCCAATATTTTTCCCTTATGGAGACCAAGAATGGCATGATGGACTCAAACAACAAGGCAAGACTCCACGCAGGATCACACAACTTCAATACTATTGCTATATGTTATCTGTCAGAGATTACTTTAACCCACTCCTCAATGGTGGTAAGCTCACACAGCAATACTTAGTAGATGCTTATGTCAAAATCGATGCTAATCGCCTACATTACATCCGAAAGCACCAAAAAGATTTAAAATTGGAGGATTACTGCCTACTTCAAGAACATTTACTTAAAAAATCGATTCAAAAGGGCATCCCTATTGGAAAAAACCGTCATTTTACCATCTTCTTTTGAAGGCAGTCCCAGAAACATGCAACAGCGCTACCAGGATTCTATGGCTATTGTAACAAAGTATGGTCGACCTGATCTTTTTATTACCTTGACGTGTAATCCAAAGTGGAGTGAAATTACTACAAGTTTAGAACCATGGCAGCGTGTTGAACACAGACCAGACTTGGTTGCTCGCATCTTTAAAATTAAACTGGATTCCCTCTTAAAAGTCATTAGCAGTGGATTATTTGGAAATGTTACGGCAATGGTCCATGTCATTGAATTTCAAAAGCGTGGTCTCCCACACGCTTATATTTTAATTATTCTTGATAGCCTGTCTAAATTACGGACTGAGGAGGACATAGACAATATAGTGTGGGCTAAAATTCCAGATGCTACATACTACCCTCAGCTCCATAACATTGTTCATCAACACATGATTCATGGTCCCTGTGGAAAACACAATCCTAATTCTCCCTGTATGGATCTTGGAAAGTGTAGCAAAGGTTTCCCGAAACAACCCCAACAATATACCATCAAAGAAAAGGACGACTATCCCACTTACCGCAGACCCTTTGGCAAAACATATGAACACCATTCTAAGACTATTGACAATTCATCGGTAGTTCCATATAACCCATTTTTACTCACCAAATACAAATGCCATATTAATGTAGAAATATGTGCTTCCATTCAAAGTGTAAAATATTTATTTAAATACGTCTACAGAGGACATGACAAAGCCAATCTTGAAATTTCCAAAAATAATATCCAACATGATGAAACACACCAATTTGTGGATTCCAGATATGTTAGTTCTCCTGAAGCTGCATGGCGAATATTTTGTTTTTCCTATGCATAAACAATCTCCTGCCATCATTCGCCTAGCGGTCCATCTGCCTAATTCTCAACCACTATATTTTCATGAGGATGACTCTGCAGACAATATCCAACAAAAGCTCAATACCAATTCAACACTTATGGCGTATTTCAACCTTAATAACATAGACCACAATGCACATGACTATTTCTTCCGCGAAATTCCGCAATACTACATTTGGAAACATGGCACATGGGAACGCAGAAAACGACAGGGTCTCACAGTTATTGGAAGAATGTATACTGTTAGTGTGAAAGACCAAGAACGCTATTATTTACGTTTTTTACGTTTGTTATTATTGCATGTAAAGGCTGCTACAAGTTTTGACAGCATTAAAACCGTCAATGGAGTTATGCATCAAACCTTTAAGGATGCTGCATTAGCACTCGGAATATTATCCGATGATACTGTCTGGAGAAATACTTTAATAGATGCCTGCATTCTTAATATGCCTTCCCAACTTCGAGACATGTTTGCTTACATCTGTATTTTTGCCCCCCCCCCACTAATCCACTTGAGTTGTGGAATGAATTTAAGGAACATTTTTTACAAGACTACTGTCATACATACCACAGCAACACTGAAGAGTGTATCGATTGTGAAGGGCATGCTATGAAAGATCTCCAAGATGTGCTCATAGTCCATGAAATAACATTTGCTGATTTCAATTTACCACGCCCAGCAAAAAATAGAAAACACTCCTTGAACAATATGATAAGGACCATGAGTTAACAAAAGCTGCAGAGATGAAAGAAACTCTTAATCAGGAACAACGTTTTGCCTACGATGTCATTACTGAACCTTTACAAAACAGCAGTTTAACACCAAAGTGCTTTTTTCTTGACGGACCTGGTGGCAGTGGAAAGACCTACCTATACCATCTACTTACACATCATCTAAGGGGACAAGGAGACATTGTCTCACCTGCAGCGACTACAGGAATAGCGGCTAACTTGCTACAAGGAGGCCGAACAATCCACTCTCTATATGGCATACCTATTCCAATCAACGAAACATCCGTTTCCAGGATTAAAAACAATACAAATGCAGGAAAACATTTAGAGTGTACAAAACTTTTTATTATTGATGAGTGTACTATGGTCCAAAAACATGCATTGAATGTGATAGATACACTTCTACATGACATCATGACAACAAATGTTGCTGAAAAAAATAAAACACTGTTTGGAGGTAAAGTTATTGTTCTTGGAGGAGACTTTAGACAATGCCTTCCCGTCATCGCTCATGGAACAAGAACAGACATTGTAGATTCCTGCATTAAATATTCACAACTTCGCAACATTTTGCTAGACTACCGCTATTTATCAACATGCGCTCCACTGATCCTGAATACAGCAGTTGGTTGCTTTAACTTGGAAATGGTGAACTGTCTAATGAACACAACCTTGGAGAGGATGTCATTGAAATTCCTCCAGACATGCTTTGCACTGGCTCTATAGTAACCGAGATCTTTGGAGACCATATTTGCATGGGGTCATTTCCATGTCAAGTGATCCAAAAATGAATATTTTTTTTCCCTGACGTCCTCAGATTTTTTACATTTTTTTTCTATATGAAGAACAACTTTAGTTAATTACAAAAAAAAAGTTTTGAATTTTTTTCTTTATCAGTTAATTTTTTACAGATTTTTAAAGTTTTAAAAAAGTGCGAATTTTGACCTGGTACGGCTTTACATTTTCTATCATATCTCGGGCTAGAAATAAGATAGAGAAACAAAATAAACACAAATCTACTCAGAACTGTGCAGGCTTTCACCAGATATGTCACAAGAGGATCTTTGTTAATATTTTACCCATGTGATCGCAAGCGCAATACTTTAAAACGCATTTCCAAAAAATTGGCGCGCTTTAAATATTTCAAAAACTGCCCATGTGTCTGCTATGCTCTTAGCCACATCTGTACCAAATTTCAAGTTGGGATCGCGATGGGATCATATTTTAAAATATTTTAATAATAATAGCGTCAATGGGTCATTCTATATCAAGTGATCTAAATATGAATATTTTTTTTTATCTGACGTCTTTAGATTTTCTTTATTCTTTCTCTTTATGAAGTACAACTTTAGTTAATTACAAATTAAAAGTTTAGAATTTTTTTCTTCATCAGTTAATTTTTTACAGATTTTTAAAGTTTAAAAAAAGGGTGAATTTTGGCCTGGTATGACTTTACATTTTATATCTCAGGCTAGAAATAAGATAATGAAGTGGGAGAGGCATCATTTTACTCAGAACGGTAACAGCTTTCATTTGATATGTTACAAGACTATGTTTCTTTATATCAAATTCAAACTATTGACAGGCAATTGTGAAAAAATGACTGATTGTGTTCTCGGTTATATTTGTGCAGAGATTCAACTTGGGACCTGTCAAATTTATATATTTTTTATTTTATGGTTGTATGAGTTATCACAACTTATTGAATAAAACATTTATATGCAACAAAAAGGAAACACAAAAAACAAATCCCATAAGTGCCAGGATAAATACATCTTAATCATCAGAACACAACGCTCAGCATTTTCAACTTGAATGTATTGAACAAACCAAAAGAAGAAAGGTGATCATATCCTCAAGTTTGATTAAACAAGATTAAAAGAACCAAAAATGTTAACCCCTATTTATACGTATAAATTTGTTTTCTATTCTATCACTAAACATGTGATTTATGAAGTGTTTAATAAGAATAGTACAGTAGTTAAATCATCGTTCTATAAATTATGAACTAATCAAACAATTAATAGTATGTTTTTAAGTGGCATTTTATCAATTTGTCCCTTCTAGTGGGTGAAATGTAATCTTGTCCATAAACGCTTACTAGCAATCGCCATTTCCTTGTGTGTCAAAGAGTATGTCCGGCCTGTCACGGTGTTAGGCTCCGCCTGAGTTAATATCTGATTTTTGTGCACTTTTAAAATGTCTGGCTTTCTTGGATACACAAAGGATGGCGCTGGACCAGAAGGATGCAATAAAGTCAATTCTACTTCTTCATTTTCACAATCTTTGGAGAGTACAGTAGCCAGCCACCAGCGCCAATCATATTCATATTTTTTCAAAAGGATTGCAACAGAGTCTATGATAAAATGCTGTTTCTTGA
Source organism: Allobates femoralis (assembly GCA_033576535.1). NCBI lineage: Eukaryota > Metazoa > Chordata > Amphibia > Anura > Aromobatidae > Allobates > Allobates femoralis. Next base: position 110,319,023 of record JARQOC010000004.1, read on the forward strand.
GAAGTAGCAGCCATTGCTGTGTGGGAAAAATACAGTTAATATTAAGTAAGGAAGATAGGTAATAAAAATAAAGATTTACAGTACACTTGAGATAGAACTGTATTACTATAAAGTGAGTTTTAGTGCTGCGCGCGCACAGTTTTTTCTGTCTGCAGATACAAGCTGCAGTTTTGGCAGCTTGTTTTTCTACCAAGTTTTTACCACATATGCGTTAGTTTTTTTAATCGCTAGTGAAAAAAATGGCAGCTTTTTTTATATAAATGATAAATGCTGCGTTTATTGCAGCGATTAAAAAGTAGTTCAAGCAGTGATTTACTCACTCTTGAGTGTTTCCAAAAACACTGCATGTGGTGAACCCCATAGAAATCAATGGGGCTGTTTTTCTGAATGATGATCCCTAAGAATAGCACTGTGTGTATTGGCCCCTAATAATAAAAGCATTAAACTATTAATATATTTACTCACCCATATTTTAGTACACAGCCTTGATGGCTTTGTACAGACTATTGTTTGTTCAGGAGTGAAGATGTCCAGACATGTCAGGACATGAAAGGTCTGAACGAGATGTCTTACTTCCTGAATGCAGTGGTTAGACACTTAACATGATTGACAGAGCTGCTGGCCTATCATCTACTCTGCATTCACTGTCTATCCCTGTGCTTTCTCAGGTTGAGCCCTAACAAAGCTTTTTCCTATATGTCCTCTCCTGCTTCTAAGCTGTAACATATCAAAATAATACAGTAATGTCTAAAAATAATGGATTTGATAAATATAGACCCCACGCTTTTAGACCACAGGTTGAACAGATCTGAATTCAAGATTTTTGAATTGACACTATAATAGTTAAATATTTTAAAATATGATCCCATCACGATCCCAACTTGAAATTTGGTACAGATGTGGCTAAGAGCACAAAAGACACATGGGCAGTTTTGGAAAATTTTTATTAAAACTTTTTTTGGAAATGCGTTTCAAAATGTTGCGTTTGCGTTCGCATGGGTAAAAAATTAAAATTAACAAATATACTCTTGTGACATATCTGGTGAAAGCCTGGACAGTTCTGAGTAGAATGGTGTTTATTTTGTTTCTCTATCTTATTTCTAGCCCAAGATAAAAAAATGTAAAGTCATACCAGCCCAAAATTCACCCTTTTTTTAAACTTTAAAAATCTGTAAAAAATTAACTGATGAAGAAAAAAATTCTAAACTTTTAATTTGTAATTAACTAAAGTAGTACTTCATAAAGGAAAAAAAATTAAAAAAATCTAAAGACGTCAGGTAAAAAAAAATATTCATATTTAGATCACTTGATATGGAATGACCCATTGACGCTATTAATAGTAAAATATTTTAAAATATGATCCCATTCCGATCCCAACTTGAAATTTGGTACAGATGTGGCTAAGAGCAAAGCAGACACATGGGCAGTTTTTGAAATATTTAAAGCGCGCCGATTTTTCGGAAATGCGTTTTAAAGTTTTGCGCTTGCGATCACATGGGTAAAATATTAACAAAGATCCTCTTGTGACATATCTGGTGAAAGCCTGTATAGTTCTGAGTAGAATGGTGTTTATTTTGTCTCTCTATCTTATTCCTAGCCTTAGTTATGAGGAGAAACGTAAAGGCAGGCAACAGCGAAATTCGCACTTTTTCCGAACTTTGAAAATCATTTAAAAAAAAAATAAATTTTTAAAAAAAATTTTCTCTTCACATTTTGCATTGTCTGACATGCTATTATCAAATAACAAAATCTCAAAAGAATTAAAAATATAGAGGTAATAATCATTGGTTCACTTGACATGGAATGACCCATGGATGTTCATGACAAACACAGCGTAAACACTGCTGCATCACATGCTATACTATGTCCAAAAAATGATAACGTAGATTTTCTGAACTCTAAAGTTATGGATCGCATCAGTGGTGATTATACTGTCTATACAAGCGATGATTCTGTCAATGCTGATGAAGCAGAGGAATGTATAAACTACACATCAAACATTTTTAAACTCACTGACACCATCAGGAATGCCATCACATCTCTTACAACTTAAAATTGGCACCATTGTAATGCTATTACAAAACCTAAACACCAAGAAAGGTCTCTGTAATGGCACTCGCCTCATTGTCACTGCCTTACTCCGCAACATCATACAGGCTAAAGTCATTACTGGCTCAGCTGAACGAGACATTGTCTTTATTCCACGCATCGATTTGTCTCCTTCAGAGACTGGGTTACCTCTTAAATTAAAACGTCGACAGTTTCCTGTACAACCTGCTTTTGCTATGACCATTAACAAATCCCAAGGACAGACCCTCAATCGAGTTGGCATTTTTTTTTTACCAGAACCTGTATTTGCCCATGGACAATTGTATGTTGCATACAGAGTTTCCAGAGTAAAGCAATGCAGCAACATTAGGGTCAAAGTAGTGGGTACACCACTTCAAAGAAAATTACTACTTAATAGCCCAAAACTCTTCACTAGAAATGTAGTTTACAAAAATGTTTTACTTTGAACTATTTAGGTTGCTCCTGCAATGGATAGATATATAGATATATAAATATATAAAGGATAGTTACATTCTAAATAGATATACATAATAGAATTTCATACATAGCTTGATACATGTTATATATATAGATATTCTAAGCAGATAGATATATCATACACATATATGTCAGACACATTTAGATGCATAGGAACATACATAGGTATAGGTATATACCGTATATACTCGTGTAAAAGCCGAGTTTTTCAGCACAAAAAATGTGCTGAAAAGTCCCCCCCTCGGCTTATACACGAGTCATATACTCGGTATACAGCCCCCCCCCATCACTGGTATACAGGGCCCCCCCCTTGCTGCCGCACACCTGTAAAGAAATAGATCCTTATACTTATCCCTGTCCTGTCGCCGCCGCCGCTCTCTGACACCGCGCGCTCCTCCGGCTTCATCCTGCTTCTTCCTGCTGTGACCGGTGGGGGCGCAGGCAATAATGTCATTGTCTGTGCGCCGGAGGAGGAAGCAGGAAGTAGCCGGATGAAGCCGGAGGAGCGCGCGGTGTCAGAGAGCGGCGGCGGTGACAGGACAGGGATAAGTATAATGATCTATTTCTTTACAGGTGTGCAGCAGCAAGGGGGGGGGCCCTGTATACACCACTGGGGCCTGTATACACCACTGGGGCCTGTATACACCACTGGGGTCTGTATACACCACTGGGGCCTGTATACTACTGGGGCCTGTATACACCACTGGGAAGGCTGCTGTATACTACTAGGGCTGCTGTATATACTGCTGGGGCCTGTATACACCGCTGGGGCCTGTATGCACCGCTGGGGCCTGTATACACCACTGGGGCCTGTATACACCACTGGGGCCTGTACATGTTATAAATATAGATATTCTAAGCAGATAGATATATCATACATAAATTATGTTTCACATATATGTCAGACACATTTAGATGCATAGGAACATACATAGGTATAGGTATATACCGTATATACTCGTGTAAAAGCCGAGTTTTTCAGCACAAAAAATGTGCTGAAAAGTCCCCCCCTCGGCTTATACACGAGTCATATACTCGGTATACAGCCCCCCCCATCACTGGTATACAGGGCCCCCCCTTGCTGCCGCACACCTGTAAAGAAATAGATCATTATACTTATCCCTGTCCTGTCGCCGCCGCCGCTCTGGGGCCTGTATACACCACTGGGGCCTGTATACCACTGGGGCTGCTGTATATACTGCTGGGGCCTGTATATACCACTGGGGAGGCTGCTGTATATACTGTTGGGGCCTGTATATACCACTGGGGAGGCTGCTGTATACTACTGGGGCTGCTGTATATACTGCTGGGGCCTGTATATACCATTGGGGAGGCTGCTGTATGCGACCACTGGGGAGGCTGCTGTATACTATTACTGGGGAGGCTGCTGTATACTACCACTGGGGGGGGCCTGTATACCACACTGCTGAGGGCTGTATACCTGTGCTGGGGTCCACCCTCGGCTTATACATGAGTCAATAGGTTTTCCCAGGTTTTGGGGGCAAAAGTAAGGGGGTCGGCTTATACACGGGTCGGCTTATACACGAGTATATATGGTATAGATTAAAAAAAATTATGCACACATACATAGATTTCAACTACGTAGATAACACATACCTACATAACTTAGGTAGTAATAATATTTTGATTCATTTATATAGCACTATTAATTCAATAGCACTTACATACATCAGTAATCCTGTTCCTCTTGAGGCTCACTATGTAAACATCCTATCCACATAAATACATAGGTGTGATACATTTATAAATAATCCTCAATATTAGTGTAAGACGGGAGATGTGTATCATCAAAATTTATACATTTGGTGATATGAACCCGGATGTAAAGCTCCAGCATCATATTTGCTGCTGAGATATGTTATTTCGTCTTATAACAGGGCTAAAGAGATGAGCGGGATGGCTGTTCACCACATCTCCTTCTCAAGGTGTGCTGCTCACACAACACAGAGAAAAGTGCCACACAACACATGCTCAATGTCACATCACCACCCTCATAATGCGATAGCATCGGGCCTTAATTTAGTTTTCAATAAAATTCCTGTGTGGAATGTGACAATGTGCTAGTGTATTCACAAAAGTACCCAACTCTCACCAACAACAGTACATACAAACATATATTCACTTATTTTGTAGCTATACGAGGGATCTCTGGGTAGGACTCACGGAGTCTCTTATTTATTCATAGGACGTTTATCAAGGATAACCCCGGACACAACCTGTTTCCAGGGTCACATCCAAAGATAAACCCTCCACTGTTCAGTCAGGTTCGTAACCTAGTAGTCAACTCCTAGTTAGTGGTCCATTCCCACCCCCCTGTAATAGGTCCAATCTCAATGAAAAGATACATTTTTCTGGTATGTGCCAACAATGTGGTTTTTCAGCCCGCCCAAAACCACATTGTCGTTGTTTGAGCCAAAGTGGACTTCATGGGAGAAACCAAGGAGGACATCATTGTTGAAAAAAAATCAGAAAAAGCCAGACTGGAATTTGTCAAATTGCAAGATTGTAGACACCTGTGGCACACCTTAAAGGGAACCAACCACCCCAAATGACCCCCCGGACTATTAATATGGTTCCCTACACCCAGCACATACATTTGCTGCAAGCTTTTTTGCTAAAAAAACTGTTTCTTATAAGTGAAGATATAGCTTTAGAAAGTTTATAACATTAGGACGAGTGGGCGTTACTTAGCTGCTTCTAAAGCCGAGATTCTGCTGCCAGTCATCTCCCTGTCCTTGTCGCTGCAGTAAAGGCCAGCCCTTTTTTCAACGTCCCAGGCTGGTGCATGGGATATCATGCCCGTGCACACGTCATCAGCTAGAGCCGGGTCACGAGCACGCGCTCTGACTTCCTGCGCTGGCCTTTACTGCAGCGACGAGGACAGGGAGATGACTGGCAGCAGAATCTCGGCTTTAGAAGCAGCTAAGTAACGCCCACTTGTCCTAATGTTATAAACTTTCTAAAGCTATATCTTCACTTATAAAAAACAGTTTTTTTAGCAAAAAAGCTTGCAGCAAATGTATGTGCTGGGTGTAGGGAACCATATTAATAGTCCGGGGGGTCATTTGGGGTGGTTGGTTCCCTTTAATTTAACATGTCTCTTTTGTCACATTATTTTCAGGGATACGATCATTTCTGCCCAGGCCTATTTCATCTACATGCATTTCTCCTTCAAAGCCTAAAGGCCGCTTCACACGCTAGGGTATCGTTAATGATATCGTTGAAACTTCATAGATTTGTGATCGTTCAAACAATATCGTTTGTGCGTCCTTGCGTTGTGAGTAAACGAACGATGTAGGAAGGAAAAATCGTTGGAACGTTCATCCAAGATTTGGGATCCTGACCTCAAATCTATCGTTCGTCATCCAATTAACGTCGTGGGAAGCAGCAACATTGTTCAGTGTGACACCTTTTTGAATGATGTCGTTCATATTTCTCCTATTCCTGTCGCTTTGTAAAATCGTTCAAACGATCTTCTCCAAATAGCTGGAGCGTTACCAAATTTAAGATCGTTAACGATATCCTTGCGTGTGACAATGCACTAACGATGTCGGAAGGATCGCGGTCACATGACATAGCTAATGATCTCATTCACCTATATGCTAGCGTGTGAAGCGGCCTTAAGAAATATGGGTTGTTCGAGAAGAACAGCATACTTGAATTAAAAAGTTGATTGAAAATGGTAAAACATAAAAAGTGCAGAAAATGATAGGCTGTTCACCTTAAATGATCTTCAATGCTTTAAAATGGAAAGCAAAACCAGAGAGATGTGGAAGAAAATGGAAGACTACCATTCGAATGGATCGAGGACTAGCCAGAATGGCAAAGACTCAATGATCAGCTCCAGGAGGATCAAGACGGTCTCAAGTTACCTGTGAGTACTGTGACAGAAGCTGCCTCTGTAAAGCTAATCTATTAGCAAGAAGTCTCTGCTAAGTCCCACTGTTAGAAAAAGACATGTAGGAAGTGGATACAATTTGCCAAAGAACACATCAACCTAACAGGTGTTGGCAATAACTAAATCACACTTGCAGCCAGTTGACATGGATTAAAGTTGACTCAACCTCTGTCCTGTGTCCTTGTGTGCACCACATTGAGCATGGAGGAAAGAAAGAAGACCAAAGAACTGTCTGAGGACTTGAGAAACCAAATTGTGAGGAAGCATGAGCAATCTCAAGGCTATAAGTCCATCTCCAAAGACCTGAATGTTCCTGTGTCTACCGTGAGCCGTGTCATCAAAAGGTTTAAAGCCCATGGCACTGTGGCTAACTTCCCTAGATGTGGACAGAAAAGAAAAATTGACAAGAGATTTCAACGCAAGATTGTGCCGATGGTGGATAAAGAACCTTTACTAATATCCAAACAAGTTCAAGCTGTCCTTCAGTCCAAGGGCACAAAAGTGTCAACCCGTACTATCCGTCAGCGTCTGAATGAAAAGGGACTGTATGGTAGGAGACCCAGGAAGACCCCACTTCTTACCCCGAGACATAAAAAAGCTAGGCTGGAGTTTGTCAAAACTTACCTGAGAAAGCCTAAAACGTTGTGGAAGAAAGTTCTCTGGTCAGATGAGACAAAAGTAGAGCTTTTTGGGCAAAGGCATCAACATAGAGTTTACAGGAGAAAAAAAGATGCATTCAAAGAAAAGAACACTATCCCTACAGTCAATCATGTCGGAGGTTCTCTGATGTTTTGGGGTTGCTTTGCTGCCTCTGCACTGGACTGCTTGACCGTGTGCATGGCATTATGAAGTCTGAAGACTACCAACGAATTTTGCAGCATACTGTAGGGCCCAGTGTGAGAAAGCTGGGTCTCCCTCAGAGGTCATGGGTCTTCCAGCAGGACAATGACCCAAAACACACTTCAAAAAGCACTAGAAAATGGTTTGAGAGAAAGCACTGGAGATTTCTAAGGTGGCCAGCAATGAGTCCAGACCTGAATCCCATAGAACACCTGTGGAGAGATCTAAAAATGGCAGTTTGGAGAAGGCACCCTTCAAATATCAGGGACCTGGAGCAGTTTGCCAAAGAAGAATGGTCTACAATTCCAGCAGAGCATTGTAAGAAACTCATTGATGGTTACCAGAAGCGGTTGATCGCAGTTATTTTGGCTAAAGTTTGTGCAACCAAGTATTAGGCTGAGGGTGCCAATACTTTTGTCTGGCCCATTTTTGGAGTTTTGTGTGAAATGATCAATGTTTTGCTTTTTGCTTCATTCTCTTTTGTGTTTTTTCATTTAAGACAAAGTAAATGAAGATAATAATACCAAAGAATTTGTGATTGCAATCATTTTAAGGAAAAAACTGAGTATTATATGACAGAATTGCAGGGGTGTCAATACTTTTGGCCACAACTGTACAGTACCATGTGAAAGTATTTGGCCCCCTTGAACTTTTTAAACTTTTGCCACATTCAAGGCTTCAAACATAAAGATATAAATTCTAATTTTTTTGTGAAGAATCAACAAGTGGGACACAATCGTGAAGTGGAAGGAAATTTATTGGATATTTTAAACTTTTCTAACACATAAAAAACTGAAAAGTGGGGCATGCAATATTATTCGGCCCCCTTGAATTAATACTTTGTAGCGCCACCTTTTGCTGCGATCACAGCTGCAAGTCTCTTGGGGTATGTCTCTATCAGTTTTGCACATCGAGAGACTGAAATTCTTGGCCATTCTTCCTTACAAAACAGCTGGAGCTCAATGATTTAGGATGGAGAGCGTTTGTGAACAGCAGTTTTCAGCTCTTTCCACAGATTCTCGATTGTATTCAGGTCTGGACTGTGACTTGGCCATTCTAACACCAGGATACGTTTATTTTTTAACCATTTCATTGTAGATTTTGCTTTATGTTTGGGATCGTTGTCTTGTTGGAAGATAAATCTCTGTCCCAGTCTCAGGTCTTTTACAGACTCCAACAGGTTTTCTTCCAGAATGGTCCTGTTTTTGGCTCAGTCCATCTTCCTATCAATTTTAACCATCTTCCCTGTCCCAGATGAAGAAAAACAGGCCCAACCCATGATGCTACCACCACCATGTTTGACAGTGGGGATGGCGTTTTGAGGGTGATGAGATGTGTTGCTTTTACGCCACATATAGTTTTGCATTGTGGCCAAAAAGTTCGATTTTGTTTTCATCTGACCAGAGCACCTTATTCCACATGTTTGGTGTCTCCCAGGTGGCTTGTGGCAAACTTCATACGAGACTTTTCATGAATATTTTTGAGAAATGGCTTACTTCATGCCACTCTTCCATAAAGGACAGATTTGTGCAGTGTACGACTGATTGTTGTCCTATGAAAAGACTCTCCCATCTCAGCTGTAGATCTCTGCAGTTCATCCAGAGTGATCATGGGCCTTTTGGCTGCATCTCTGATCAGTCTTCTCCTTGTTCGAGATGAAAGTTTAGAGGGACGGCTGGGTCTTGGTAGATTTGCAGTGGTCTGATACTCCTTCTATTTTTTATATGAACGCTTGCACAGTGCTCCTTGAGATGTTTAAAACTTGGGAAATCTTTTTGTATCCAAATCTGGCTTTAAACTTCACCACAACAATATCTCAGACCTGCCTGGTGTGTTCCTTGGTCTTCATGATGCTCTCTGCACCTGAAACAGAACCCTGAGACTATCACAGAGCAGGTGCATTTATACGGAGACTTGATTACACACAGGTGGATTCTATTTATCATTACCAGTCATTTAGGACAACATTGGATCATTCAGAGATCCTCACTGAACTTCTGGAGTGAGTTTGCTGCACTGAAAGTAAAGGGGCCGAATAATATTGTACGTCCCACTTTTCAGTTTTTTATTTGTTAAAAAAGTTTAAAATATGCAATAAATGTCGTTCCACTTCACAATTATGTCCCACTTGTTGTTGATTCTTCACAAAAAAATTAGAATTTATATCTTTATGTTTGAAGCCTGAAATGTGGCAAAAGGTTGAAAAGTTCAAGGGGGCCAAATACTTTCACAACGCACTGTATATAACTTGCTAATTTTAAACCCCTGGGGGCTCCCCAAAATAATAAAGATTATCTCTTATAAATGTTACAACACACGAATAGCGCTATACAGAGAACACTTAATATACTTCTCTCACGCCAAGGGCTTGGGGTACTCAGATCTCGGGCGTACTGGTACGTGGATGTCACGGGTGGTTGGTGCCCGAGTCCGTGCCCCTGGTGACAAAATAAAAAGGGGATTATTTACAGGGATTAAAGTTATTGTCAGTCGTGACGCCACCTGTAGGTCCGGTGATGGCACGGCTCTGCTGGGACCTCCGGGGTGATTGGCGTCAGCAAGGTGTTCTAGCTCTCTACAGGAAGAGCGTCTTCCCCGGGGCTGTAGGATGTAATGGTGAATAGGGCAGCACGATAGGAATGGGGCAGTGTAGTTGTTGTGGTGTGGGACAGGTTGAAGAAGGGACACTCACACAATAAAATGTTTATCTGTACCTTTTACTGATGGTTCTCCAGGTACACATCCAGGGTTGAAGGGTGGACTTTGGGATTTCCACACCAAGTGAAGTATAGGCCTCCTTGTCCTGCTCCCTTGTCTTGAGTCTGGCATGTATGAATCAGGCCTGACCCTTCCTGCTCCTCCACACCCGTGTTGCTGCAGTGAGGGTTCTCGCTTGTCTACCGCTATCTCTCCTGCAGCTCCTGGCTCTCAAATGTGGGTGCTGCAGGTGTCCGGGAAGCTAAGCCTCCATGGTGTACTGGGATTCTCTGCTGTGCTAACCTCTATCTTTTGCAGACTCGGACTCCAGTGACCTGTTTTCTCCTGGTGTGAGCCGGGATGGCTCATCTGCCCCCACTCTAGTGTTCCTCTCCTCTGCCTTTTGTCCTCACTCTCTCTGGACCTCACACTGGCTCTGGTGGTGTGCTGATCTCGGGCCTAGCACGGGTCCGGTTATCAGGTTAGCTCACTAAACTCTGAGCTGATCTTGACAGTTCTTCTAGTGACTGCTCACTCTAGCTAACTCTGCCCCCAGCACCTGTATTTATTGGGGATCTGGCTTAACAGCAAACAGTGGTGCTCCCCCTACAGGCCTGGAGTGGAAGGTGTTGGGTGTATGTGAGTACCAGATGTGGAAACCCCTTAGTGAACTAGTTGGTTCTGTGGCTTTACCTGGCACAGAGCGCCACATACTACATACAGAAAAAGGGAGCATCTCATCATTTATTGAACAAATTAAGCAGTTTTTAACTATATATGTCATAAAGAAACAGTAGTAGACCACTCAGTATCCTACCTTCCCAAGCCTTATCATCTAAAGGCCCAGTTACACACACAGATAATTGTGCACAGATTGTTTGCAGATCTCTAGTTGCAGTGAAATCATGGACACATTGCTCCATGTGTACACAGCCACAAAATAGAACAATGCGTCCATGATTTCACTGCAACCAGAGACCAGTGAAGAATCTCTGCACAATTATCTGTGTGTGTAACTGGGCCTTAACACTGATCTCATCTCTCCATACAGGTATATATCTTACTTAGGTTGTTCGGCAATGCTGTAATAAGGTCATCAATCTTTAAGGCTTTATGGCCCATTCTGGCCCGCAACCCTGTTTATTTGTCTGGCTTTGCATGTTCCCCTGCTGTCTTAAGTTAGTGTGATTAATTGATTAATGAGTTAAATTGACCCAGATCTAAGCACAAGCTCCCTATAAATTTATACATAGCCTAGGGAAGCATATGATGCAGGGGGCAGATTTAAAGAAGTGCAGTTTTTAAGAAGTACAATATGCAGTTATAATGGGCAGTTAAACGCAGCATAAAATCAGTAAGTCATGTCAGACAAACAGACATATAACTTATTCACTTGTGCTGCAAAATGTGTTTACTATAAGTATATTGAACCAAATCCAGGACCTTCTTATCAAAGTAAACTTAGCTCCTTCCCTACTACTCTCAGAAACTCCAGGAATTTAATTATTATCCCCTGCATGCCATCTATTTTCTTCAACTGTGCCCTTTGGAACCCTAGCTCAGCATGTAACAAACTCTCCTACATTCATGACTTTTTCCTTTCACATAACGTTAACCTTCTTGCTCTTACAGAGACCTGGATTCAGAAGTCGGACACTGCCGCTACTCCTGCTCTTTTATATGGAGGCCTCTAATTTTCTCATACCCCCAGACCTGAAAACAGACCAGGTGGAGGTGTTGGTCTGCTGCTCTCAACAAATTGTGCTTTTCAGGTTATCTGACCTTTCCCCTCTCTTCTCTTCCCTTCTTTTGAGTTACACACTGTAAGACTCTACAAGCCCTTCTCCCTGTGAGTGGCAGTGGTTTGTTGCCCTCCAGGCCCCCCATGCCAATTTCTTGTTCACTTTGACACCTGGCTTCCATACTTTCTAGCCTGCGACCTTCCCACTCTCATCATGGGGGATTTTACCATCCCTATTGACAATCCCATCTCTTCATCTGCCTCTCATCTTGTAACTAGGGATGGGCGAATCTACTCGCTACTATTCGGGACTCGCCCGAATAGTAGCGGACTCGAGGAACTCGCTACTCGCCGAGTTTCCTTAGGAATTACTCGGGGGGTAGCGAGTCCCTGTACTTTTGCAGTGTATCTATATTGATACACTACAAAAGTACCCTAAAAGTTAATCTAAGGGGTTATAAACAATAAACATTATTACTCACCTTCTGTGGGGACTGTACCTTATGTACCGGGACCGGTACCGAAGACCTCCGGACGTCACAAGACCTCAGATCACCGGGAGAAGATGGGCTGAAGGACCTGTGAGATTTCAGCCAATCAGCATGCGGCAGAGCGGTCACATGGGTTTGTCACGTGGCCGCACTGCCAGCCAATCAGATTGGCCAGATCGCTCATTGGCTGGCAGTGCGGCCACGTGACAAACCCATGTGACCGCTAGCCGCATGCTGATTGGCTGAAATCTCACAGGCCCTTCAGCCCATCTTCTCCCGGTGATCTGAGGTCTTGTGACGTCCGGAGGTCTTCGGTACCGGTCCCGGTACATAAGGTACAGGCCCCACAGAAGGTGAGTATGAATGTTTATTGTTTTTAACCCCTTAGATTAACTTTTAGGGTACTTTTGTAGTGTATCTGTATAGATACACTGCAAAAGTACAGGTTACTATTCGGACTCGCTGTACTCGCAACGAGTACCGAGTCTCGGACCCGGACTCGTTAGAGTCCAGCGATTCCGAGTATTTCAGGATTCGCCCATCCCTACTTGTAACCCTAACCTCCTCTCTTGGTCTTTCACAACTTTCTAACTCTGCCACACATGAAGATGGGAATACATTGGACCTATCTTCTCCTGGCTCTGCTCTGTACATGATTTTACTAATTCAACTCTCTGACCACAATATTCTTTCATTCTCAATCAAGAACTGTCAGCCCTTTAAGGACACCTGCAACTCGTTCACCTATAGGATTATAAGTGCCATTAACACAGTCTACTCTGGCCCCAATCTCCTCCATCCCTTGTCCTGACTCTGCTCTAAAACTCTATAATGAAACACGGCAAAGCACCCTGGATGAAGCTGCACCTCCAACACTTAGAACAACTCGTCACCGACAGCGGCAACCCTGGCACACACTGCAAACACGATTTCTCTAAAGGTGATCCAGGTGCACGGAATGTCTGTGGAAAAAATCCAATCGAGCCGAATATTTGATCCATTATAAGTTTATGCTGAAAACATACAACACCACCCTTCACCTCTCCAAATAAGCTTACTTCAATACCCTTGACATAACATCACTAGCCTACAATCCAAAACGACTCTTTGACACTTTTCATTCCCTCCTCAGTCCAAGAGCACAGGCGCCAACCACCAGCCTGACAGCTGACAATCTGGCCAATTATTTTATGGACAAAATTGACCAGGTAATTTCTCACAGCCTCAGGACATCATACATTTTCTTACCTCCTGCACTTCATCCAAGTCACTTTTGGACTTTGATCTGGTCACAGAGGAAGAAGTCACCTGAAAACTTGCATCTTTTTGCCCTACTACCTACACCAGTGACCCTATTTCCTCACATCTCTTTCAATCCCTTTCCCCAGCTGTCAAATCTTACCTAAGTAAAATATTTAATCTTTCCCTCTCATCTGGTATTTTTCCTCTCCTCCTTCATACATGCCAGCATACTGTACGTCCATTATTAAAAAAAAATTCCTCGACCAGAATTCTGCTGCTAACCACCAACCTGACTCTAATCTCCTCTTCATCTCTAAACTCCTGGAATGCTTCGTTCACACCCGTATGATCCGCTATATCTCTGACAATTCTCTTCTTGACCCTCTACAATCCCTACAATCTAGCTTCCGCTCTTTACATTCTACTGAAACTACACTCACTAAAGTCTCTAATGATCTACTAACAGCTAAATCTAATGGTCACTACCTTCTGTTGATCCTCCTGGATTGCTCTACTGCATTTGATACTGTGGATGATCAGCTCCTCCTCTCTATGCTCTGTTCTATTGGGCTCAAGGACATTGCTCCTCCTGGTTCTCCTCCTACCTCTCTGACTGCTCCGTCACTGTATCTTTCACCAACTCCTCTTCCTCTCCTCTTCCCCTCATGGTTGGGATTCCTCAGGGTTCAGTCCCAGGTCCCCTTCTCTTGTCTCTATACACTGCCCCTATTGGACAAACCATCAGTAGAATTGTTTTCAGTACCATCTCTATGCTTACGACACCCAATTATACACCTCTTCTCCTGATGTCACCTCCACATTACACAAAATACCAGTGATTGTCTGTTTGCTGTCTCTAACATGTCTTCTCTCTACCTTAAACTGAATCTATCAAAAACTGAACTTCTCATGTTTCCTCCCTCTACTAATCTTCTCAAACCTAATATTGCCATTTCTGTATGTGGTTCTA
>JARQOC010000004.1:110338469-110472453 GCA_033576535.1 Allobates femoralis
GCAGAGGGGGCAGAGGACGCAGAGGGGGCAGAGGACGCAGAGGGGGCAGAGGACGCAGAGGGGGCAGAGGACGCAGAGGACACAGAGGACAGGGGCAGAGGACACAGAGGGGGCAGAGGACAGGGGACGCAGAGGACACAGAGGGGGCAGAGGACACAGAGGGGGCAGAGGACACAGAGGGGCAGAGGACACAGAGGGGCAGAGGACACAGAGGGCGCAGAGGACAGGGGCAGAGGACAGGGGGCAGAGGACAGGGGCAGAGGACAGGGGGCAGAGGACGCAGAGGACCTGTTAATCCCTTGCAGGCCGGCTCTCACCTCTGCGTCCCCTCTCGATGCTGCTGAGCGCGGTGTCCCCCGGTGTCAGCAGTGCGGAGCTGTGGAGACTGCGCTGTGCAGCATGATCCCGGGTGTCAGCCTCCAGTGTCAGCCGCCTCCTGTCAGTGCAGCTATCCCCGGTGCCATGTGCTGCCGCTGCCACCTCCTCAGTGCCCGGGCACCCGGGGAATGTGTGTGCGGGGAGGAGCCGCCCGCACACACTGGAGGCTCGGCTGTAACCCCTGCACTGCCGGGCGCCTCCTCCTGACAGTGTACTGATGTGTGGAGCAGGGGCTGAGGACATGATACATGAGGGGCGGCCTCTGGGCAGACAGCAATGGCAGAGGGTGGAGGGGAGAGACTGTAGGGCACACGGAACTTCCGAGGTCGGAACGTTCCTGTGCCGCTGCCTGTAGCAGGGGGGCCCTGCACTGGATGACGTCACCAGCCCCTGGGCGAAGTCCATCACGGAAGTGGCCTTCGCCTTTTCAGGAAGTGGCCTTCGGGTTTTATATAATAGATATGTATATATATACACATTACAATAAATTGTAATATATAATATACATAATATATATATATATATAGATATTGTATATTAATCTATATATATATATAGATATTGTATATTAATCTATAAATATATATATAAATTGTATATTAATCTATATTATTTATATATATAGATATATTGTATATAAGGATTACCGCAACCGCGCCGCATTGCGAGTCGCTGGCTGAGTGCGAGCACTTGCGGCGCGGTTGCGGTAATCCCCATAAGGATTACCGCAACCGCGCCGCAAGTGCAAGTTGCGGCGCGGTTGCGGTAATCCCCATAGAAAGTATAGGGGGACTTGCGGCAGGTGCGGCAAGTGCGGTTTTGCCGCACCTGCCGCAAGTCCCCCTATACTTTCTATGGGGATTACCGCAACCGCGCCGCAGATGCGGTTTTTAAATAAAATACAATAATTTTAATACAAATAAATTTACTTAAAATAACAAATAATAAATAAATTTAATAATAATAAAAATAGTAAAAAAACAAAACAAAATAAATAATAAAATAAAAAATTCCTATCTACTATAATCAAATTAATGCACGTTCTAGAATCCCGATGCATTTGCATCGGGCTCACAGCTAGTATTTACTATTTGCACAAATCTGATTTAAAAAATAGGTCATTTTCTGATAATACATTATTTTCAAAAGCAGGATGGTGTTTTCATGTTGGGTTTGCACATGAATTTGTAGCAACAGGTACGGCCTCAGATACATTATTGAATAAATCCTAATAATGGGCAATCCGGCTCTCTGCACACATACAGCCAGCCAAAAACAGAGCTTTCTGGGGAAAGATGGGTGGTTTTTTTTTGTTGCACACAGCATCCAAGACTCGTTGATTTTACCCCTTTTGAGAGCCATTCAGAGATTGCAAGTGTCTCTCACTTGGGTATCGGCTCCCATGGCTCATTGAAGGGAGCCATCACTTTGTGTCATTAATGAACGACACCTTCAAGCACCCACAATACTCATCTGAGTACCAAGCATACCCGAGCACCCCAAAGCTTAATTAATAGCTCATCATTAGTTAAAGCGTAACTGCCGTTTAAATTTTTATTTATTAATAATAATAATAATAATGTAGAGCAAGTGATTTTAATAAGCTTTCAATATACTTCATTAGAAAATTCTGGTTGAAAAACATTCATAAACCTTCCACAAGGTGTCCCACTACACTATGAGCGAAGCAGACACATGTTCATTCTCAGTCAAATCCGTTTTCACACTGAAAACGGAGCATGTAACCATATAAAGGTGAGGGCGTTGCCAACACTCCTGACTGCAGCTCGTGAGGAAACAATGTATCAGATTAGCTCAGCATACAGCACAGTTGCTAAGCAATGTCAGAAGGTCAGGATCAGTGCAAACACCTCAGACGCTTGTGCCAAGGAAAGATCTGTCATCTGTCTCCGTACAGCTCAGTCACAATCTCTGTTAACCTCTTGTCTACTGACTCTCCACACAGCTCACTATTAGCCTGCTCTCAGAAGCTGTGGAAATAAACACACAGTGCTCGCAGACGCTGGCCATGCCCACACTTCCACAATATGCAGTTTTTAAAAGAGCACAGAAAAATGTGAGAAAATATGTCATAGAGCTAAAAAAGCATTACCTTACCTGCTATGTGACTCATCATTAACAACCAATGCAGTATTGGATTGTTTTTTTTTGTTTTCAATAAAATGACATTTCTACTTTAAGAAGACATCTGTCTGAAACAGTAATCTAGTAGTAGTGGACCCATTGAATAACAATTGTGTGCTAAACACCTGTTGTCCAAGTTCGTAGCCTGCATCTTCCTATCTATCTGCATATTCCTTATTTGAATGGATTAAATGAATAAATGCTTGAAGACACTTTACCAGTGAGTGCAGTTTCATCTTTCCTTCTTTTTGGAAACCATAACCTAGCAGTAGTCTATCAGAAAAAAAGTCATTATAAAGAAAACTAAATATATCAAACACAATTTATATAGAAACATCTACACTAAATGTATATCCCTTACATAGAAACAGAAACAAAAATAATGGCATAGACACGGTGATAGAACCAAGCAGAACCGGATCTAGAGACCTTCCTCAGAAGAAGACACTGGTGAGCAGCCAGATGAAGAGGAAGAGGAGAGGTGGCTCAGGTGAGATGTACAGCTCTATTTGGTTCAAAGAGGAACATGACTTTACTTCTTCCGCAACTCCTTCCAACAGACCGCCAAACGTAACCTGCCGGTGGTGGCCTGACCTGTTCATTAAATAAGACAAATGTTTATGGGGGCACAAGCCAAGGATCCAAATGCCACCCTGCCCTGATGTGAGAAGATTATTATTTCATTGATTTTCACTAGTCTCACGGTATGAATTGTAGGCTTATTTCTAAATTCAATATATTTATTAGGTTTAAGTCAATATGCTCGGAGACAGTGCAAAAACCAAGAAAATAAGCCATTTTGGCCAGAAGATAAAATGTTTTTGCTTTTTTTGCCATTCATTATGGGTAATAATGTTTTTACATTTTCATGTCACCTCTAACACTGATATGGAGCACTCTGTTTAGAATGTGTGAAAAATGCTCATTATATCAAGCCGTCCAGCTGAATATCTCATTGAAAATAAATAATGAGTAAATAGTATGTTCTATTCATTCGAACTGCAGCACAACACACTCAATTACTCCAATATTGAACTTCATATTATTACTATATTGAACAAGAGGTTTCTATAACAACTCTAGAGGCATCTTGACTCAGTGAAAAGGTCTGAACTGCAAATTAATGTCAGGCAATTAAAGCAGAATGTTAAAGCCACCTATTGTCAGGTCACTATATTATTTTTTATTTAACAACCTATGATGGCAGGTTGGTTGCCATACACTAATGTGTATGGAAATCAAGCACAATCACCGTCCAGATTGAGTAACTGCAGTCTGACTGCAGCAGTCAATCACAGAGGCTATCACAGGGTGTGAGCATCTGTGATTGGCTGTTTGCCGGTCGGTGCGGTGAATATGCAGGAAGCTTAATGGACGGCCCCAGAAATAATGGAGAGGAAACTCGGGAGACTGAGCAGATCCGGAAGCAGCGGCAGGAGTTTGGTAAGCTCAATCTACCTATTCTACCATCTATCTATCTATCTATCTATCTATCTATCTATCTATCTATCTATCTATCTATCTATCCAGAAAAAAAGCTGCACAGCACTCAAGATATAATGTGAACTGGTGCAAGCTGTGATGCTGAAATAAATAAACAGGAAAAAATTCACTGTAGCTAATAAGCAGTTTATATTTGAGAATTTTTTTTTTTCAAAAAACTCAATATTCACATATTTTTATTTACTAAAGTTCTTAGTACATTTATTGGCCAATATCTGTGTGCCCATCAACCACTTACAAGGTGACCTTAGATCTGATGGGTCCTACACTGACATCCCTGTCCTCCTTGTCACTCCGTATCCCACGTCTTAACTAAGTCTTGTGCTCAACCGAGCCTCCATTTCTATTTCTGAGTCTGTGGACTCATCTCAATCACAGACCACCTGGGGTTAATGGTGGTGCAATGTGTAGTTTTTTCTGTTTATATAATAGATGGAGTTGCTGGCTGCATAGCTACTCATTGCACCACCATTAACCCCAGGTGGTCTGTGATTGAGATGAGTCCACCCACTCAGAAATAGAAATGGAGGCTTAGTTGAGCACAAGACTTAGTGAAGACATGGGATGGGAAGTGACAAGGAGGACAGGGATGTCAGCGTAGGACCCATCAGATCTAAGGTCACCTTGTAAGTGGTTGATGGGCAAACAGATATTGGCCAATAAATGTACCAAGAACCTTAGTAAATAAAAATATGTGAATATTGAGTTTTTTGAAAAAACGTAAGCTTTTAAAAACATTTTCTCAAATATAAACTGCATATTTGCCTATGTACATAATTGGTAGTTCCTGAGTGCTGCAGTGGATTTTTTCCTATCTATCTATCTATCTATCTATCTATCTATCTATCTATCTATCTATCTATCTATCTATCTATCTATTTACGGTATTTATCTTCTCTTGGTCCTGTCACTCAGAGCAGACAGCAGTATGGCTGAACAATATGTAGACATAGGCTAGGGTCACACTTGCAGATTTTCCATGCATTTTTGAGACTTGCGTTTTCTGAAAATGCATGCAAAAACGCATCCATAGGCCCCCATTCAAAAAACGCATTCCCCAATAGCAAAAACGCATGTCTGAATGTACCAGGCGGTTTTTGGGATGCGTTTTTGGCTCAGCACCAAAAAATACTGCATGCAGGGTTTTTTGGTGCGTTTTAAAAAAGGCATGCGTCTTCATAACTTGGGGCCCTTTGGGAAACGCATGCATTTTTATATGGCACTAAATGGTACATGCGTTTTTGCATGCGTTTTTACATGCATTTTTTAAGGGTGCCCCACACCTATCAGCAAAAACGCAGGGTCTCAAAAAGCACCTTAAAAACGCATGCCAAGTGTGACCCTAGCCATAGTCTACATTATGTCTGCATACAGTTCCCATGCAGTTTGAGCACATTATCAGCCATCTGTGCCTTTTTACAGCTCTCCCCAGACCTCATTGTCAGGTCCAGAAGAAAATTACTCACGTTTCCCATTGACTTACATTGTACTTGCTATTCGGAACGAATATGCGAGTATTACAAAGTACTTATTACGAATGCAACAACTACAAATATTTCGGTACTCCCTCATCCCTACTCAGTACACAAGTTGAGCCCATCTGAGTGACAGTGATTTTTGCGAGTACTGAACACTTAGCATGGCACTGCTCGCTAGAGATGGGCGAGTCCTAAAAGACTCGGAATCGCAAGACCCCAACGAGTCCGAGTCAAGGACTCGGGACTCATTGCGAGTCCAGCGAGTCCAATGTTAATGAATAGGGAACCGAGTAATAGCGAATAATGACATTTACAACTCGCTGATGTGTCTCTGAAAGTGTGCGAGTCCAAACTCGCTGGTTTTTCTCTTATTTTGAGGCTTGGAGCCGATGAAGCGAGGGAAGCGATTCTCCAGCACACACCATGCTTTAAGGAAACAGGAAGCGAGTCGCGCTGACAGGCGCACACACAGAGCAATCCATTCATCAGTGCAATCATGGCAGCAGGACGTGGCACGGTGAACACACTGCGTCTTATTGCACTTGTGGAGGCTCGTCCATTTCTATGGCTCCCTACAGATCCTGACTATGGGGATACGACCCAAATTAATACAGCCTGGAGAGAGATCGCCCAAGAGATGTTCCCTGCGTTCCATCGGAGTGACCATGAGGAACAGAGCAATCTAAGTAATTTAAATGAGTTCACACGTTATATATTGCATTTACTGTATATATACTCGTGTATAAGCCGACCCGTGTATAAGCCGACCCCCATATTTTTGCCCCCAAAAACTGTGAAAACATATTGACCGCCATCCTGGTATACAGCGGCTATCACTGGTAGACAGCCCCCCAGCAGAGTATACACCTCCCCCTGCAGAGTATACAGGCCCCCAGATGGGTATACATGCCCCCATATTGTGGTATACAGGCAGGGGCGGACTGGCCCAGGTGCCACGGGTCATGCGGCTGCAGGAGCATGAATCATCCGCATGTCCCTGAAGCAGCAGGCGGAAACGGAAGCTCCTGGCCGCGCGATGACGTCATCAGCACGCGGCTGCGTCCGGGAGTGAGCGTCTGTGAGTGGCGTGCGGCTGCGACTGTGAGTGTGCGGCTGTGAGGAGCGCGAGGCTGCGGCTGGGAACGAGCCCTAGGAGACTGCGGGAGCTGCGGTGACTGTGAGGCGGCCGCCAGTCATCACCCCCCCCCACCCCCCGTCCTCCCCTGTGTCGGGCCGGTGAGGGAGGTTGCCACCCAAACTGTAGGGTGCCAGTCAGTCCCTGTATACAGGGCCCTCAGTGTGTGTACAGGCCCCCCCAGCAGTGGGTATGCAGGGCCCCCAGCAGTGGGTAGACAGTGCCCCAGTGGGTATACAGGGCCCCCAGCAGTGGGAATACAGGGCCCCCATAGCAGGGTATACAGGACCCTGAATGTGTTATCATGCTCCACCGCATAGTTGCCTATATTTGGATGGGGTCACAACAGTACACTTAGTTTAAGGTCTGATCCTCCTGGCTCTTACGGCCAAGGGGTTGGGTGTATATAAATACCACTAATGACCAGAGTCTGGTGCCCGCACTATTACATTCTCTATGCGTTGACATGTGTCCTGCCTCATTTGTGATTGTGGCCACGTGAGCTCAATGTCCGTAATGCTGTTGATGATGTTCCACACTGTCGTGTCACTGTGCCTTGTATACACATTACACACACAACATGAATAAAATGTTATTGTTGATTTGTACACATACTTTTGTTGTTTCAAATATTACACATCTCTAAACCCGGTTTGAAATCATTTCACAGTTGACCATCTTAAAAAACGGTGGAGGAGCTGCCGGGACCAGCATAGGAAGCAGTACCGGCAGTACTCGGAGAGAGAACCGGGAGCCGCTCCATTGCTGAACCACTACCATTTTTACGACCGGCTGTCCTTCCTTCACCCGGTGGCCCGTATGCCAAGGTATGTGTCTGCAGCACTGTTGTGTACAATTATTATTATTTATTAATATAT
Source organism: Allobates femoralis (assembly GCA_033576535.1). Classification (NCBI taxonomy): domain Eukaryota; kingdom Metazoa; phylum Chordata; class Amphibia; order Anura; family Aromobatidae; genus Allobates; species Allobates femoralis. The sequence goes on from JARQOC010000004.1 coordinate 110,345,987, forward strand.
ACATTAGGTTCCAATTCGGCTCTGTGGGTAGCAGAGTATACAGGTGGCTCTGTGGGTAGCAGAGTATACAGGCGGGTCTGAGGTAGCAGAGTATACAGACGGCTCTGGGGGGTAGCAGAGTATACAGGCAGCTCTGAGGTAGCAGAGTATACAGGCGGGTCTGAGGTAGCAGAGTATACAGACGGCTCTGTGGGTAGCAGAGTATACAGGCGGCTCTGTGGGTAGCAGAGTATACAGGCGGGTCTGAGGTAGCAGAGTATAAAGACGGCTCTGTGGGTAGCAGAGTATACAGGCGGGTCTGTGGGTAGCAGAGTATACAGGCGGGTCTGAGGTAGCAGAGTATACAGACGGCTCTGTGGGTAGCAGAGTATACAGGCGGGTCTGAGGTAGCAGAGTATACAGGCGGCTCTGTGGGTAGCAGAGTATATAGGTGATGGGAATAGGGTTAATAGATGGTGCTACAGTGTTGGGGCGGGCTAGAGGGAGCAGAGATCCAATTACTGCCATCATTACTGACCTTATTAAAGATAGTGGTCGCAGCTGAATGACATCATGGCAAAGGTAAACATGGGGTGTGGTTAGCTGCAGGAGGGCAGTGAGAGGTGTGGGTTGTTTGGCAGAGGGCGTGGTGTGGGCGGGTTGAGCGCGGCTCCTGCGTCAGATATGCTGCGAGCGCGGACCCGCGGCAGATCTCCGGGAGCAGAGGACGTGTCCGGTACGTCCGTAGCCCCCGGCCTCCCCGTTGTCCGCACACACAGCCCCGCTGTGACCTCTGCAGTAGTGATGGGCGAATCCTACATTACTCGGACTCGCTTGACTCTACCGAGTCCGAGCCCGGGACTCGCTACTCGTAGCGAGTCTAGCGAGTCCAATGTTAATGAATGGGGAAGCGAATAATAGCGAGTAATGTGTGATTTAAAAATCGCATATGTGTGTCGGAAAGCGCTCGCATTGCCGTGTCGGAAGCCCCACTGGCAACTGTATTTTGCTGCTGTCTCCGAGGCCAAAGTCGCATGTGTTGGAGGCGAGGCAAGCGACTTTCTGCAGCAAACCCCATGCTTTGTGCAAACAGGAAATAAGCCGACTCGAGCTTCCTGGCTGGACGCGCAGAAAGTCACAGCGAGGAAGCATGGCTCCTGTCGACACCCTGCAATTAATTGCTCTGGTGGAGGCTCGGCCCCTGCTTTGGCTGCCCACTGACCCTGCATATGGGGATAATGTCCAGCGGACTACGGCCTGGAGGGAGATCGCACAGGGCGTTTTCCCAACGTTTCATCGTTGTGGCCATGATGTGCAGACCAATATGGGTGAGTTAAATGTGTTCACACGTTATATTGCATTTACCGTATATAGTCGTGTATAAGCCGACCCGTGTATAAGCCGACCCCCCTACTTTAGCCCCAAAAAAGTGGGAAACCATATTGACCGCCATTCTTGTATACAGCGGCTATCACTGTTAGACATCCCCCCAGCAGAGTATACAGCTCCACCTGCAGAGTATACAGGGCCCCCAGTGTGTATATATGCCACCGATATTAGGGTATACAGCCCCCCCGTGGGTACACAGGTCCCCCAAGACTGGGTATACATGGCCCCCAGTGGTTATACAGGGCCCTCATAGTAGGGTCTACAGCCCCCCGTGGGTATACAAGACCCCAGCAGTGGGTATACAGGGCCCCGTGGGCATACAGGGCCCCCATAGTAGGGTATACAGGGCCCTCAATGTGTTATAATGCGCCGTTGCATGGTTGCCTATATTTGGATGGGTTCACAATAGTACACTTAGTTTAAGGGCTGTTCCTCCTGGCTCTGAAGGCCAGGGGGTTGGGTGTATATAAATACCACTAATGAGCGGAGTCTGGTGCCCGCACTATTACACTCTCTATGCGTTGACATGTGCCCTGCCCCATTTGTGATTGTGGCCACGTGAGCTCAATGTCCGTAATGCTGTTGATGATGTTCCACACTGTCGTTTCCATGTGCCTTGTATACACATTTCACACACAACATCATTAAAATGTTATTGTTGATTTGTACACATACTTTTAGTGTTTCAAATGTTAAAGAGGTCTAAACCCGGTTTGAAATCATTTCACAGTTGACCACATTATGAAGCGCTGGAGGAGCTGCCGCGACCAATTTAAGCGGCAACACCGGAGGATCATGGAGGGGGGCCCGGAAGCTGGTCACGGGATCATATATTGCCACTATGAACGGCTGTCATTTCTGGAACCGGTGGCCCGTATGCCAAGGTATGTGTCTGCCGCACTGTTGTTTACTATTATTGTTATTATTATTTTTTAATATAGCGCCATTAGGTTCCATGGCACTTTACATGAGGATAAGGGTTAACGACAAAAAACAGTACATGAAGACAATCAGGTCATACAGGTACAAGAGGAGAGGACCCTGTCCACGAGGGCACACAATGTACGTATGAAGCTCTATAATGAGTGTGCTGGTTTACATACCCACACAGGGGTTTGTTTCTGCCATGGTGCAACACAATTCTATTACCTTTGGCAATGATCCAGGACATACACATTTATAGTCACATTGTGACGTTTGGACAAATAAGCAATGTTCTGCAGGGTGGTCAGACACAATGTTCCGTGACCTCACAATTAGCTATTATTGTTGGCATGTTTGTGGAACAAAGCCATGTTCTTCCCTCCAATGGCCTCTAAGGTGTGTGGCCCTGTCTGGTTTGCCTGTCATAAGCCTCAGTTGTATCAGTTCCTAATGGCCTCGACTTGCATAAGGGCCACATACATCCCTACACATTTAGTTGTGGGTGTTTTTTTCAGCAAAATAACGTTGCAAGGATATACCCCTTTTGCACTAAACTGTTTGTACACCATCCCAGATTGCTGACACATTCACACACATTTCAGAACATACCCTGTATCACTACAAATATGTGTGGTTCAGTTTTCCCATGGGTTTATTTGGGGCTGCAAGGTGATGGTGTAGATATTAGGGCCCACATGTGAATTTTACTTTTTTTGTCGTTAACTCATGGCCACATTACGAATCCTCCGGAAAAGATAGCGTATTAATGCTGTATTAAATCAAACTAAAGAGGGCCATATTTTAAGTGCAACAGCCTTTTATGTCCAAGGTCCTTTAGGAAACCCGAGGTTTGTCCTTGCTGTTCCCGTTTTTTTGTTCGGCCCCGTTGGAATAACTAAAACTGTCCATCTGTGCATACCACCTTGTTTGGCACCAACAATGTGTGACCTGCTGCTCAAAGACAACCCCATACTCTATGTCCATTACAGTCGTTTCAAATCCCAAGCCATCTGTTTGGTGTGTTTTATTTACCAAGACATTCCTGATTAGCATACATGGCAGCAACAAGGAGTGTAGGCCACTAACGCCAAATGCTCATGTGTCACCTATGCTGCAGGACTCCATTTCCTGTCTTGCTCACCTGCCCTATAGATCTGGGTTATGTGCATTGAGACCAAGGCCGTCAACACTGTGTGTTTTTGTGTCCATCTGATGGCAAACAACCCTGAATAATGTGTTTGCCTCACAGTGTCAGGCTATAGCTTTGTCCACATAAAGTTTCCACAAAAAGTCAAAACAATAGTTGTGGCCACTAATATGTCTTCAAGTGACTACATAGCTGTCCTGCCTAAGTCAGGGCACAGTGTAATAGTGCAGACTAATTTTAAAATTTGTAATGTAATGGCAAAAAATCGTGGAGCAACAGTACCCACACATACAATATAGTTTGAGGCATGAGCCAAAAATGTCATTAATTTATTTGCTGCAATTCCATCTTAAGGGCAACAATGAAAAGACACAGAATACACAGATACACTGAGTCAAAAAAGCGTGCACATGTTATGTTTGGCCTATGGTTTTGTTTCCAAAGTCAACCCATTCACCAAATGTTTTTTATATTTACCCACAGAGCTGCTCACTTTCGGAGGCGGCGTTGGAACCCGCCACCACAGCTTCCTGAGGAGGGGAGGGAGGCCCCTCAACCCCCACCAGATGAGGAGGAGGGAGTAGCACCACCACCACCACCGCCACCACCGCCACCACCACCACCACCGCCGCCACCACCACCACCACCGCCACCACCACCACCACCACCACCACCGCCGCCACCACCACCACCACCTTTGGGGCCGCAGAGACAAGAAGAGGAGGATGAAGGGCCACACCAGCGCCCTCCAGTGCCGACTGCCAGCAGCAGTGTGGGGAGTCACTGGAACCCCAGCAGCCCTGCTCTGATCCCGGGGGCACCACAAGACCGCAGAGGACAGTGTAGTGCTGACTTTGCCCGCAGTCTCATACCGTTCTTGGATGACATTCCATTCGAGAGACGACTGCGGGCATGGTCAGCAATACACATTGTCCTCGATGCGTGTAGGCCCCCAAACCATCCTGGGCAGGTGTTTGATTTTTTGGAGGAGTGGCGGCTCAGCAGATCAAACATCCTGGACAGGGCCACACCCCGGGACAGGTATGTTGCGACCCAGAGGTGGTGTCCCAGAATCAGGGGCCTACCAAGCCAAGGCCAACCGGCCCAGATGCCCCAGCCTACAGGCTTCCAACCACTGGGTGAGGTACTGCATGGGGCCCTGGACCTACTCAACGAGCAGGGTGATGGTGCCACGTTACAGCCAAGGCCGGAGGATGCGGCAACCTACCACCAGCTGTAGACCCCTTTTTTTTTTTTGTTTATTTTTTGTTCCTGTGCATTGCACAATTTGTTTGTTATGTTATTATTTGTTTTTACAAAGTTTAAACCCCAAAAAAAAAAAAAAAAAAAAAATCTGACATCTTTGCCATTATGGCGAAATAATACCCAGTTGACAAAAACTGCTTTGTGTCTGTCTTTTTTCAGGGAATGGATGTGTAGGTTTTTTTTGTGGGTGGGCTTAAAGTCATCATCATTAGCAAGTACTTTACGGCCCGCATAGCGCATGAAGGCACCTTGGTTATTATGTGGAAAATCATGACTGCACATACAAATGTTGCTGACAAATAAATAGTGCCTGTGTTTGTGGGGGGGTTACTTAATGACTCGGTATGGCAACAACACTGGGAACATAGATGCGATAGGCTGGGACGTCTACTTGCAACAGAGCGCGTCTACGCGTTATCTCCGTAGCGTACAGTGGGACCCTTCGCCATGCTCCAGCAGGATCTTAGTACAAGCCACGTTTTCGATGCAGGCATAGGCCTGTTGCCACAAAAAATTAGCCCAAGGGGCGAGATCAACTCTATTTTGAAGTTGAGGAGGGCGCGTGGCCCATACTATTTGCTTGTCCTGAGAGCATAGTCCAAGCAACGTATTCGATGCAGGTATAGGCTTGTAGCCTCAAAAAATTAGCCCAAGGGGCGAGATCAACTCTATTTTGAAGTTGAGGAGGGCGCGTGGCCCATACTATTTGCTTGTCCTGAGAGCATAGTACAAGCAACGTATTCGATGCAGGTATAGGCTTGTTGCCTCTAAAAATTAGCCCAAGGGGCGAGATCAACTTTATTTTGAAGTTGAGGAGGGCGCGTGGCCCATACTATTTGCTTGTCCTGAGAGCATAGTACAAGCAACGTATTCGATGCAGGTATAGGCTTGTTGCCTCAAAAAATTAGCCCAAGGGGCGAGATCAACTCTATTTTGAAGTTGAGGAGGGCGCGTGGCCCATACTATTTGCTTGTCCTGAGAGCATAGTACAAGCAACGTATTCGATGCAGGTATAGGCTTGTTGCCTCTAAAAATTACCCCAAGGGGCGAGATCAACTCTATTTTGAAGTTGAGGAGGGCGCGTGGCCCATACTATTTGCTTGTCCTGAGAGCATAGTACAAGCAACGTATTCGATGCAGGTATAGGCTTGTTGCCTCTAAAAATTACCCCAAGGGGCGAGATCAACTCTATTTTGAAGTTGAGGAGGGCGCGTGGCCCATACTATTTCCTTGTCCTGAGAGCATAGTACAAGCAACGTATTCGATGCAGGTATAGGCTTGTAGCCTCAAAAAATTAGCCCAAGGGGCGAGATCAACTTTATTTTGAAGTTGAGGAGGGCGCGTGGCCCATACTATTTGCTTGTCCTGAGAGCATAGTACAAGCAACGTATTCGATGCAGGTATAGGCTTGTTGCCTCAAAAAATTAGCCCAAGGGGCGAGATCAACTCTATTTTGAAGTTGAGGAGGGCGCGTGGCCCATACTATTTGCTTGTCCTGAGAGCATAGTACAAGCAACGTATTCGATGCAGGTATAGGCTTGTTGCCTCAAAAAATTAGCCCAAGGGGCGGGATCAACATTTTTAAAATTTATGCAAGGCACTTGAGCCAAACTATATGTTTTATTTCAGTTTGAGAAATGCCCACAATGCAGGCATAGGCTTGTTGCCTTAAAAAATTCAGCCAAGAGACTGTTTTGGATTGTTTGACATAATTCAACGGTCAAAAAACATCACAAGTGCATGCATTATTAAAGTAACATTACTGACACTGATTGTGTAGTTTTGTTGTCATGCAGCAAGTGTTGCAGGAACATTATTTATCCAATCTTCTTAGCAGAGGGACATTGTTTATCCTTTGTGTCAGAAGAGGACATAATGTTTAAACCGCACTGAGCCAAACGTAACAAATTTGAAAATGTCCCTCTAGGTTTGGGTACTGTCGTCTGAAGGGGTTAAGAACTTTGATGATATCCAGTCCTTGTTAAACTTAATGAGAGTGAGTCTGTCGGCATTTTCTGTTGTCAGCCGTGACCTTCTATCAGTGACAATTCCCCCAGCGGCACTAAAAACACGCTCTGATGTCACACTAGCAGCTGGGCAGGCCAGCAACTCCAAGGCATACAAAGACAGCTCAGTCCAAGCGTGAAGCTTGGAAACCCAGTAATTAAAGGGTACAGAGGGGTCGGTTAAGAAGCTGGTAGTGTCACACACATACTCGTTCAACATGTTTGACAATGTTTGTCTCCTAGACAAGGGGACCGTAGGCACAATCCGTTGCAGATTGGAAGGTCTGTTAAACATCGCCCAGTTGGTGGACATCTTACCACCACCTCTTCTTGACAATGTGGCAGTTTGTGTTCGAACCAAAGGCTGCTGTGGCAAAGAGCTGCTTGTTCGTGGTATAGCGGAGTCAGATGGTGAAATTGACATTAAATTGTCAACCACCACACTTTTGAAATAATCCATCGTTAAGCCCCTTGGTGACTGCAACAGCAGCGATGGAAACTTGTCTTTGTAGCGTGGGTCAAGGAATGTTGACAACCAGTAGAGGTCGCTGTCATAGATGTTAATGACGCGTGGATCCTGGGACAGACATTGAGACATGAAGTCAGACATGTGTGCTAGGCTACAAAGACTCATGTCTTCTGTGTCACCTGACTGATGAACAATAGGCATCATGGTCTCAAAATCGGTCTCCGCCTCCTGCTCTTCAGCCCACCCATGCTGTACCGACATAAAACTGGGGTTGGGAGTTCCATCAGGGTGCACCTCAGTACCATGGAGAAATAAATCGTCTTCATCTTCCTCATCACTGTTTTGTTCTGCAGCCAATGTTGCCGGCTGAAATTGGCTTTGCTGGCTCTGATCCTGGATGTTAAAATGTGGATCCATAGCCCTCTGCTGTGCCCTCAATGATTCTGTTTTAAGATTCAGGAGAGAATCTTTAAGCAAACACAGCATGGGGATGGTGAGACTAATAATGGACTCATCACCGCTGACCAGTTTTGTGCAGTAATCGAAGTTCTCTAGAACCTCGCAAAGGTCAGCGATCCAGACCCACTCCATCGTACCAATGTGTCTTGTATTACTTCCTGGGTGACGGGCATGTTGCAGCTGATATTCCGCTATAGCCCTCTGCTGCTCATTGAACCTAGCCAACATATGGAATGTAGAATTCCATCGTGTGGGCATGTCGCAAATTAATCTGTGTTTGGGCAAATTAAATTGCTGTTGAAGGGCAGATAGACTTGCAAGTGCCGTTGATGAATGTCGGAAATGTCCGCAATTTCTACGCACCTTCTCTAGTAGATCAGATAACTCTGGGTAATTTTTCAAGAATTTCTGAACTACAAGATTCAGTACATGAGCCATGCAAGGCACGTGTTGAAGTTTACCGAGCTTTATTGCTGCAACAAGGTTTCGTCCGTTATCACTGACAACAAGACCTGCTTGTAGTTGCAGTGGGGCCAGCCACTCATCTGTCTGTTGTTTAACACCTTTCCACAGCTCGTTTGCAGTGTGAGGTGTGTCACCTAGACAGATGAGCTTAAGAAGAGCCTGTTGTCGCCTGGCTGATGCAGTACTGCAAAGCTCCCAACTTTGACGTGATGTGGCGGACAAATCAGCAGTGGTCAAGGAAGTTGAAGACGCACATTGTGTTGTAGAAGTATATGAGGCCGCGGACACCCGGAATGATGCTGTGCCCGCTATTCGTGGAGTTGGTAGGATCGCAGATATTCCACTATTACACTTTGGGACACTCTCGACAAGGTTGATCCAGTGAGCTGTCAGGGATATGTATCTGCCCTGTCCACAAGTACTTGTCCAGGTATCAGTTGTCAGGTGAACTTTTCCGCTCACAGCATTTGTCAGTGCACGCTTCAAGTTGTTAACCACGTGCAGATGTAGCGCGGGTATGGCAGTACGTGAAAAAAAATTGCGACTGGGGACAGTGTATCGTGGTGCTGCCACAGCCAACAACTCCCTAAAAGCCTCAGTATCAACAAGCCTAAATGGCAGCATTTCTACAGCTAACAGCTTAGAAATTTGCGCTGTCATTTGTCGAGAAAAAGGGTGTGTGGATGGGTGTTTCCGCTGCCTCTCATACAGCTGTGGAACAGACAACTGGACAATTGGCGCAGACTCACAAGTCACTTGACTACTGTCATATCTCTGGTCTAATGCAGCTTGTGGTGAGATCGTATGAGTAGGAGCTGCTGCATGAACAGTAGATGGTGAAGGACGATTCTGAAGTGGCATAACGGTGTTGAGGTCAGAAGGCCCTGCTGTCGAACCCTGATGGGCCAACCACTGACTAGGGTGCTTAAGAGTCATGTGTTTTCGCATACTGCTGGTGCTCAAGTTTACTTTGCCCTGGCCTCTGCTCAGCCTGGCATAGCAGATGTTACATATAACCACATTTGGTACTGATGGGCTATCTTTGAAAAATTTCCAGACAATGGATGTTCGTCCTTTAGGTTGTGGTGTAGGAACTGAAGGATGAGTCTGGCCAACACAAACTGTAGACACATTTTGGCCAACTGTTCTTAAAGTTGGGGCAACAGTTGGTACAGTTTGTGCAACAGTTGACACAATTTGGGCTACTGTTGTCACAGCTTGGATTCGGGATAAAGGAGTAAGCCTGGGTGCTTTAGGCGGTGGTACATAACCACTTTCCTCCTCCTGGCTGCTCTGTTGGCTCTGCATGTCAAGTGTCCAGGTTGGATCAGTGGTCTCATCATCCACCCCCTCCTCCTCAAAGTCATCTGGATAACGTGACTGGTCAGGCTGGCCAGATGAGATGTGTGTCTCATCATCATCATCATCCTCCACCTCCTGAGACGGCCTATGGCTTTGTTGAAAGGGACGTTCTTCAGGACGAGGTGAATCCAAACGTTGTCCATAGATGGAATGTACGTCTGGTTCAAGTATCTGTTCAGGCAGTGACAAAGAAAGGTCCGGTTGTCTGAATGGCTGATAAGAACCAAATAAATCTTCCGAATGCCCAAGTTCGCGGTCTAAATTTTCCTCCGTCTGGCGATGGCTTGAGGAAATAGGAAGATTTTGTGGATTAGATGACCCCGCGTTGTCAGTAGCGGCACTTGAATATGGTGTAAAGGATGATTGTGTGCTGCCAGAACCCGTGGTTGATGTCTTGTCAGCCATCCAAGATGTTATTTGGTCTTGATCTTCCGGCCTCAAGACACGTTTCGGTTGAGTACTGGGAAATTTAGACAGCAGGAAGGTGGATCGATCAATCCTTGTCTGTCTACTTCTACCAGTGCCTTGTTGTTCACGACTGCTAGGGCCCCGACCTCGTCCCTGTCCCTTAGCAGACTGGTTTTTGGGAATTTGGTGTTTTTGGGACATTGTTGACAAATGCACAGCCACCGAGATGGAGTTTGGTGTTGCTGCAGGCGTCACTTACTGGCGGGTTAAGTGTGTGCTAACACTTGACAGTGAAGCACTACACTATTCCCTGAAAAAATTAGAAAGTGCGCACAGCACACCGAGATGGAGTTTTGTGTTGCTGTAGGCGTCACTTACTGGCGGGTTAAGTGTGTGCTAACACTTGACAGTGAAGCACTACACTATTCCCTGAAAAAATTAGAAAGTGCGCACAGCCACCGAGATGGAGTTTGGTGTTGCTGTAGGCGTCACTTACTGGCGGGTTAAGTGTGTGCTAACACTTGACAGTGAAGCACTACACTATTCCCTGAAAAAATTAGAAAGTGCGCACAGCCACCGAGATGGAGTTTGGTGTTGCTGTAGGCGTCACTTACTGGCGGGTTAAGTGTGTGCTAACACTTGACAGTGAAGCACTACACTATTCCCTGAAAAAATTAGAAAGTGCGCACAGCCACCGAGATGGAGTTTGGTGTTGCTGTAGGCGTCACTTACTGGCGGGTTAAGTGTGTGCTAACACTTGACAGTGAAGCACTACACTATTCCCTGAAAAAATTAGAAAGTGCGCACAGCCACCGAGATGGAGTTTGGTGTTGCTGTAGGCGTCACTTATGGCGGGTTAAGTGTGTGCTAACACTTGACAGTGAAGCACTACACTATTCCTGAAAAAATTAGAAAGTGCGCACAGCCACCGAGATGGAGTTTGGTGTTGCTGTAGGCGTCACTTACTGGCGGGTTAAGTGTGTGCTAACACTTGACAGTGAAGCATACACTATTCCCTGAAAAAATTAGAAAGTGCGCACAGCCACCGAGATGGAGTTTGGTGTTGCTGTAGGCGTCACTTACTGGGGGTTAAGTGTGTGCTAACACTGACAGTGAAGCACTACACTATTCCCTGAAAAAATTAGAAAGTGCGCACAGCCACCGAGATGGAGTTTGGTGTTGCTGTAGGCGTCACTTACTGGCGGGTTAAGTGTGTGCTAACACTTGACAGTGAAGCACTACACTATTCCTGAAAAATTAGAAAGTGCGCACAGCCACCGAGATGGAGTTTGGTGTTGCTGTAGGCGTCACTTACTGGCGGGTTAAGTGTGTGCTAACACTTGACAGTGAAGCACTACACTATTCCTGAAAAAATTAGAAAGTGCGCACAGCCACCGAGATGGAGTTGGTGTTGCTGTAGGCGTCACTTACTGGCGGGTTAAGTGTGTGCTAACACTTGACAGTGAAGCACTACACTATTCCCTGAAAAAATTAGAAAGTGCGACAGCCACGAGATGGAGTTTGGTGTTGCTGTAGGCGTCACTTACTGGCGGGTTAAGTGTGTGCTAACACTTGACAGTGAGCACTACACTATTCCTGAAAAAATTAGAAAGTGCGCACAGCCACCGAGATGGAGTTTGGTGTTGCTGTAGGCGTCACTTACTGGCGGGTTAAGTGTGTGCTAACACTTGACAGTGAAGCATACACTATTCCCTGAAAAAATTAGAAAGTGCGCACAGCCACGAGATGGAGTTTGGTGTTGCTGTAGGCGTCATTACTGGCGGGTTAAGTGTGTGCTAACACTTGACATGAAGCACTACACTATTCCCTGAAAAATTAGAAAGTGCGCACAGCCACCGAGATGGAGTTTGGTGTTGCTAGGCGTCACTTACTGGCGGGTTAAGTGTGTGCTAACACTTGACAGTGAAGCACTACACTATTCCTGAAAAAATTAGAAAGTGGCGCACAATGCATCACAGGCGGTTAGTGTGTGCTAACACTGACAGTGAAGCACTACATATTCCCTGAAAAAATTAGAAAGTGCGCACAGCACTGAATGGAGTTTGGTGTTGCTGTAGGCGTCACTTACTGGCGGGTTAAGTGTGTGCTAACACTTGACAGTGAAGCACTACACTATTCCCTGAAAAATTAGAAAGTGCGCACAGCCACCGAGATGGAGTTTGGTGTTGCTTGGCGTCACTTACTGGCGGGTTAAGTGTGTGCTAACACTTGACAGTGAAGCACTACACTATTCCCTGAAAAAATTAGAAAGTGCGCACAGCACCGAGATGGAGTTTGGTGTTGCTGTAGGCGTCACTTACTGGCGGGTTAAGTGTGTGCTAACACTTGACAGTGAAGCACTACACTATTCCCTGAAAAAATTAGAAAGTCGCACAGCACTGGAGTTGGTGTTCTTACGTACACTGGGGTAAGTGTGTGCTAACACTGACAGTGAGCTCCATCCGATTAGAATCGCACGCACCGAGATGGTTTGGTGTTGCTGTAGGCGTCACTTACTGGCGGGTTAAGTGTGTGCTAACACTTGACAGTGAAGCACTACACTATTCCTGAAAAAATTAGAAAGTGCGCACAGCCACCGAGATGGAGTTTGTGTTGCTGAGGCGTCACTTACTGGCGGGTTAAGTGTGTGCTAACACTTGACAGTGAAGCACTACACTATTCCTGAAAAAATTAGAAAGTGCGCACAGCCACCGAGATGGAGTTTGGTGTTGCTGTAGGCGTCACTTACTGGCGGGTTAAGTGTGTGCTAACACTTGACAGTGAACATACACTATTCCCTGAAATTAGAAAGTGCCACAGCCACCGAGATGGAGTTTGGTGTTGCTGAGGCGTCACTACTGGCGGGTTAAGTGTGTGCTAACACTTGACAGTGAAGCACTACACTATTCCTGAAAAAATTAGAAGTGCGCACAGCCACCGAGATGGAGTTTGGTGTTGCTGTAGGCGTCACTTACGGCGGTTAAGTGTGTGCTAACACTTGCAGTGAGCACTACACTATCCTGAAAAAATTAGAAAGTGCGCACAGCCACGAGATGAGTTTGGTGTTGCTGTAGGCTCACTTACTGGCGGGTTAGTGTGTGCTAACACTTGCAGTGAAGCACACACTATTCCTGAAAAAATTAGAAAGTGCGCACAGCCACCGAGATGGAGTTTGTGTTGCGTAGGCGTCATTACTGGGGTTAAGTGTGTGCTAACATTGCAGTGAAGCATGACACTATTCCTGAAAAATAAAGTGCGCACAAACGAGAAGTAGTGGCGTACGTCATTACTGCGCGACTGTTCTGCCACAGACAAATAACGCTGAAGGTTTAGGACCCAAAACTATCGCTGGCAAAAAATTGTAATAGTACCTCAGCTAAGCCTCTCACTTGTTTGAACGCTGAGTGAGTAACGAGCTTGAGGTCGCTCTGTGAACACTGTAAAGTGAGCTCCCTGCTTCCCTGCCTGCCTACAGTGTCACTACACAGTACTCTCTGTCTCTGCTAGCTCTCACAAGGCGTTTGGGGTTAATATAAGGAATCTTGAAGTTCCCTACACTCACTGACAATCCCTATGATCTGCTCCAGAATCTACCTCACCCTGTTCTAGCTCAGATCTTCAGAGAAATGTGCTCAAAATGGCGGTGGCAAGGCTTATATACAGCCTTGCCTGTCATCGATGACATAGCCATCACGATGGACAGAAGCCAATCATAGTAATGCCACAAGAAGAGGGCTGTGGCATTACTGAATAAGATTGGCTAACATCCTTGTCCATCTTCACAAGTTTGTCTGACCTAACACGCTAGGCTGTCTCGGAAGATTTGTCGGAACATAACAGATTCTGTATTCGCGAGTCCCGAATACAGAATACAGGACTCGGATTCGTAGACTCGCTAGGATTCGCTAGGAGTCGCTACGACTCGCTCGGAATCGCTACTTACAGCGGGTATCCGTGAAGCGGTGCCATTCTCTAAACGATTTGGGGGAGATTCAACCTACATAGCGATGTGATATAGCGAGTCTCGCTAGTAAAACTAGGATTCCCATTTACTTGCATTGGACTCGCTACTTTGCGAGTCCTCGCTGGGAAACTCGCCGAGTAGCGAGTCCTGCGAGTCCCTTACTACTCGCCGAGTAACGAGTCCTAGCGAGTAGATTCGCCCATCACTACTCTGCAGTGTCACAGGCCCCGGCGGGCGGCTGTCATCTCCTCCTGACACTGACCTCCTCCTGATTTGATTGTCTGTGTTGTCCCCCCGCTGTCAGCATCAGTGATCTGCTAAGACCTGTGGGTGCACAGACGGGGGAAGTACAAATGCCAGCATGCCGGGGCGGATGGGGCGCTGTCAGGGGCGCAGGTCTTGCTGTGAGCGAAGGGCGCGAGGCCGCTCGAGAAAACGCTATAGCGGCTGTGTGAGTTAAGCGTCTGCGGCTCGCGAAGGCGCATACGCGTCTCCGCTCGCAGTGACGCTAAGGAGTTTGGGATTCGGCTACAGTGCCGGAATTTCAAACTCCCGATTATATAAATAGATTATATATATATATTGTATACGTTTCAACCCCTTCCTGCTTTATATAGATGATATAAGCTAAAAGTTTTGTAAATTAAGTATGTCAAGTTAAAAGTGAAGTCAGGGGGACGTTTTTTTCATGTGAACCATTGGTGTTATTGATCGTATAGATTAGATGGGATGGGGGGGGGTGGTAATAAGGGGGGGAAAAATTATGTATTATTATGGAATTAGCAAACAAAGTCACGTATTCCTTTATGTTATGTACAGTTGGTTATTCTTTAATAATAATAAAAAATATCTGATTAAGAATACACAGATACACAGAGTCTAAAAAGCGTGCAACTTAATGTTTGACCTATGTTTTTGTTTCCAAATGCAATGCATTCACCAAATTTTTTTTTACTTTACCCACAGAGAAGCTTACTACAGAGGGCGGCATGCTGCTAACCCTCCACCTCCAAACAGAAGGCGGCGTGGAGAAAACCCACCACCACCACCACGGCCGCCGCCACCACCACCACCGCCGTCGCCGCCACCACCACCACCATCGCCGCCACCAGCGCCAGGGCCAGCACCACCACCGCCGCCACCAGCGGCCGGGCCAGCACCACCACCGCCGCCACCAGCGGCAGGGCCATCAACACCACCACCGCCGTCGTCGCCGCCACCACCACCACCGCCACCAGCGGCAGGGCCAGCACCACCACCGCCGCCACCAGCGGCAGGGCCAGCACCACCACCGCCACCACCAGCGGCAGGGCCATCACCACCACCGCCGTCGCCGCCACCACCACCACCACCGCCGCCACCAGCGGCAGGGCCAGCACCACCACCGCCGCCACCAGCGGCAGGGCCAGCTTATGGTCCAATCCCGGGGTCACCTCATTCAAATGTAAAACAGAGTAATGCTGACTTTGCCCGCAGTATAATACCATTCATGGATAATATTCCATTTGACAGGCTACTGCGGGCAAGGTCAGCATTACAGATAGTGCTTGAAGCCTGTCAGCCCACTAACGACCCAGGTGAGGTTTTTGAATATTTGGATGGGTGGAAACTATCGGCCTCTAACAGGCTAGGCAGGCCCACAACACGGGACAGCCATGTGCCACCCACAGGGCTATACCGCATTTGCCTCACTGCCAGTGGCCACCTAACAGGGACCTACCAGCGTTCCCTACACCTGTGCAGAGGATCCACCCTCAAGGGTTCGGCCAGGCCATACGTGGGGCCCTTGACCTTTTAGAAGATGGACAGCCCACCTACCAGGACCTGTAGGGCTCCATTTGTTGGTTAATACTTTAATTTTAAAAGGTTGTATTTTTGGGAATGTCCAACCAGTGCTGCCATTTTGGTTTTGAAACACAGTTTTAAAAAACAGCTTTGTGTCTGTCTTTTTTCAAGGAATGGATGTGTAGTTTGTTTTGTGGGTGGGCTTAAAGTCATCATCATTATTATAATTATTATTTATTTATATAGCGCCGATAGGTTCCATGGCGCTTTACATGAGGATAAGGTAGACAAGGACAAGTAGAATAAACATAGACACTAAGGTCATACAGGTACAAGAGTAGAGGACCCTGTACGCGTGGGCTCACATTCTACGAGGGGTGGGTGGGGATACAATAGGGTGGTGAAGGTGTCGGTCGTGGGGCGTGTAGCGGTGTCTCATGGCAGGTTGTAGGCCTGTCGGAAGAGGTGAGTCTTTAGGTGTCTCTTGAAGGTTCCCAGGGTAGGCGAGTGACTGATGAGGTGGGGCAGGGAGTTCCAGAGCATGGTGGATGACCGGGAGAAATCCTGTATGCGGTTGTGGGAAGAGGAGATGAGGGGGGAGTGTAGGACAAGTTCTTGGGATGAACGCAGGTTGCGTGAGGGATGGTATCGGGAGATCATGTCGGAGATGTATGGTGGGGATAGGTTGTGTAAGGCTTTGAATGTCATGGTCAGTGTTTTAAAGTGAGCTCTCTGTGGGGCGGAGGGGCCAGTGAAGGGCTTGGCAGAGGGGGTAGGCAAGGGAGTAGCGTGAGGACAGATGGATTAGTCGGGCAGCAGAGTTTAGTATAGATTGGAGAGGTGCAAGAGAGTTGGCAGGGAGGCCTGTGCGAAGGAGGTTGCAGTAGTCAAGGCGGGAGATGATGAGGGCATTAATGAGTGTTTCAGCAGTGTCAGGATTGAGGAACGAGCGAATTCGTGAAATATTTTTGAGTTGGAGTCACAGGGACTTGGTTAGGGACTACAGGTGGGGCTTGAAGGAGAGGGAGGAGTCAAGGATTACCCCGAGACATTTGGCGTGGGGGACAGGGGAGAGAGAGCATCATTAGCAAGTACTTTACGGCCCGCATGGCGCATGAAGTCACCTTGGTTACTAATTGTCAAATCATGACTCCACATACAACTGTTGCTGACAAATAAACAGTGCCTGTGTTTGGGGGGTTACTTAATTCCTCGCTATGGCAACAAGACTAGGAACACACATGTGAGAGGCTGGTACGTCTACATGCTAGACATCGTGTCTACGCGTTTTCTACGGAGCGTACAGTGGGACCCTTCACCAGGCTCCAGCAGGATGATAGTACAAGCAACGCCCACGATGCAGGCATAGGCTTGGTGCCTCGAAAAATTAGGCCAAGGGGCTGTTTGTCAATTTGGGTATAAATGCAGGCCTAAGGGCCATGATAAGCTTGTTAGCCTGGGTGGCTCCAAAACCATGATAAGCTTGTTAGCCTGGGTGGCTCCAAAAATTAGCCCAAGGGGCTGTTTGGCATTTTAGGTATAAATGCAGACCTAAGGGCCATGATAAGCTTGTTAGCCTGGGTGGCTCCAAAAATTAGCCCAAGGGGCTGTTTGGCATTTTAGGTATAAATGCAGACCTAAGGGCCATGATAAGCTTGTTAGCCTGGGTGGCTCCAAAAATTAGCCCAAGGGGCTGTTTGGCATCTTAGGTATAAATGCAGGCCTAAGGGCCATGATAAGCTTGTTAGCCTGGGTGGCTCCAAAAATTAGCCCAAGGGGCTGTTTGCATTTTAGGTATAAATGCAGGCCTAAGGGCCATGATAAGCTTGTTAGCCTGGGTGGCTCCAAAAATTAGCCCAAGGGGCTGTTTGGCATTTTAGGTATAAATGCAGGCCTAAGGGCCATGATAAGCTTGTTAACCTGGGTGGCTCCAAAAATTAGCCCAAGGGGCTGTTTGGCATTTTAGGTATAAATGCAGGCCTAAGGGCCATGATAAGCATGTTAGCCTGGGTGGCTACAAAAATTAGCCCAAAGGGCTTAATAAAGTCTATTTTTAAATAAAGCGGGGCACTTGGCCAAGAGCATATTATTGCTTGGACTAAGAGTATAGAACAAGCAACGCCCACTATGCAGCCATAGGCTTGGTGCCTCAAAAAATTAGCCCAAAGGGCTTAATAAAGTCTTTTTTTACATAAAGCAGGGCGATTGGCACATAGCATATTATTGCTTGGACTGGGTGCCTAATGAAATCAACAGAGCTAAGGGACATTTAATTAATTCCTGTCCAAAATGGGCATATTGTTAACAGCGCAATCTCCCAATCATATAAATTATGATTAGGTTAATCTAGGATTGTGTACTGTCGTCTGGAGGGCTTAGGAACTGTGATGATATCCAATCCTTGTTGAATTTAATTAGAGTGAGCCTGTCGGCATTTTCTGTGGTGAGGCGGGACCTTCTATCAGTGACTATACCCCCAGCGGCACTGAAAACACGCTCTGATGTCACACTAGCAGCTGGGCATGCCAGCACCTCCAAGGCATACAATGAGAGCTCAGTCCAAGTGTGCAGCTTGGAAACCCAGTAATTAAAGGGTACAGAAGGGTCAGTTAGGAAGCTGGTACTGTCACTGAGATACTGCTGCACCATGTTGGACAATTGTTGTCTCCTACTCAAGGTGACCGTAGGCAAATTCCGTTCTTGATTGGAAGGTCTGTTGAACATCGCCCAGTTGGCGGACATCTTACCCCCACCTCTTCTTGTCATTGATGGCGTTTGTGTCCCAACCAAAGGCTGCTGTTGCAAAGAGCTGGTTCTTCGATGTATAGCGGATTCAGACGGTGATATTGCCAGCAAAATATCAAGAAGAACCCTCTTTACATTATCCATCGTTAAGCCCCTGGATGAGTGCGACAGCAGCGACTGAAATTTGTCTTTGTACCGTGGGTCCAAAAACGTTGACAACCAGTAGAGGTCGCTGTCATAGATGTGTATGACGCGTGGATCTTTGGAGACACATTGACACATTACTTCAGCCATATGTGCTAAGCTGCAAAGACTCATCTCCTCGGTTACAACAGAATGAAGATCACTACGCGTCGTGGCCTCTAAATCGGTGTCCGCCTCCTCCTCTTCAGCCCACCCATGCTGTACCGACATAAACGTAGGGTTGGGAGTACCATCAGGGTTCACATCAGTACCAGAGAAAAATAAATCTTCTTCATCATCACCCTCATCACCATCTTCCTGAACCAATGTAGCCTGCTGATATTGGCTTGGGTGGCTAGGATCAGCGATGTTCAATTCTGGCTCCTTAGCCATCCGCTGTGCTCTCAAAGCATCTGTTTTGAGATTCATTAGGGATTCTTGGAGCAGGCAGAGCATGGGGATGGTGAGACTGATAATCGACTGATCCCCACTGACAAGTTTGGTACAGTATTCGAAGTTATCCAGCAACTCGCAAAGGTCAGCGATCCAGACCCACTCGAAAGTACTGATGTGTGTGGTATGACTTCCGGGTTGACGGGCATGTTGCAGCTGAAATTCCGCTATTGCCTTCTGCTGCTCATTAAACCTTGCCAACATATGGAAGGTGGAGTTCCATCGCGTAGGCATGTCGCAAATTAGCCTGTGTTTCGGCAAGTTAAATTGGATTTGAAGGGCTGAAAGACTTGCAGCTGCTGTGGACGAATGTCTAAAGTGGGCGCAAATTCGCCTCACCTTATCCAGTAGCTCAGATAACTCTGGGTATATTTTGAGGAATTTCTGAACTAACAGGTTCAGGACGTGAGCCATGCAAGGCACATGTACAAGTTTACCGTGCTTT
This sequence comes from Allobates femoralis, assembly GCA_033576535.1. NCBI lineage: Eukaryota > Metazoa > Chordata > Amphibia > Anura > Aromobatidae > Allobates > Allobates femoralis. The sequence continues at coordinate 110,365,436 of JARQOC010000004.1, forward strand.
ATTGCCGCCACAAGGTTTGCACCATTATCGCTCACAACTAGACCTGGTTGTAGTTCCAGTGGGGCCAGCCACTCATCGGTCTGTTGCTTGAGACCTTTCCACAACTCAGTTGCAGTGTGACGTGTGTCACCTAGGCAGATAAGCTTCAGAAGAGCCTGTTGTCGCCTTGCTGAAGCAGTACTGCAAAGCTCCCAACTCGGACGTGATGGTGCGGGAGGCTCAGCAGTGGACAAGGAAGTGGCAGAAGCAGATTGGGCACTCGACATATATGAGGAGGCAGACACCCGGAATGATGTTGGGCCCGCTATTCGTGGAGTTGGTAGTATGTCAGATGGTACAGTTTTAGAAGTTGGGACACTCTCCACCAGGTTGACCCAGTGAGCCGTTAGTGAAATGTATCTGCCCTGTCCACAACTACTTGTCCACGTGTCCGTTGTTAAGTGGACTTTTGCGGTGACAGCATTTGTTAAAGCACATTTTAAGTTGTTAACCACGTGCTGGTGTAAGGCGGGAACGGCACTACGTGAGAAAAAGTAGCGGCTGGGTACAGAGTATCGTGGTGCTGCCTCAGCCATCAACTCCCGAAAAGACTCTGTACCCACAAGCCTAAACGGCAGCATTTCCACAGCTAACAACTTGGCTATTTTCGCAGTCACTTTTTGGGAATATGGGTGTGTCGGTTGGAACTTCCGCTGTCTTTCATACAGCTGTGGCACAGACAACTGCACGTTTGGACCAGACTGACAAGAGGATTGACTACTGTCATGTCTGTCTTGTAAAGCACCTTGGGAGGAGTACGCTTGAGCAGGAGCTGAAGCCTGAACACTTGCTGGTGAAGGATGGATCTGAGGTGGCCTGGAAGTGTTGGGATCAGAAGGCACTGATTTTGAACCCTGATAGGGCGCCCACTGAATTGGGTGCTTAAGAGACATATGCTTGCGCATACTGCTGGCGCTCTGGTTTCCTTTTACCGTGCCTCTGCTTAGCCTTGCCTGGCACATCTTACAGATAACCATATTTGGTACTGTTGGGCTACCCTTAAAAAATTGCCACACACTGGCTGTTCGTCCTTTATTTTTAATTGGAGGAAGAGGAGGATGACTCTGTTCAACACCAACTGTGGACACATTTTGGGCAACTGTGTTTGCAGTTTGTGCAACAGTTGGTACAGTTTGTGCCACAGTTGACGCTATTTGGGCAACTGATCTCACAGTTTGTGTTCTGGAGACAGTACGCCTTTGTGATTTTGCCAGTGGTACATAGCCACTTTCGTCCTCCTGGCTGCTCTCTTGGCTATGCAATTCAGCAATCCAGGTAGGATCTGTGGTGTCATCATCCACCCCTTCCAGTTCAAAGGATTCTGGATAAACTGACTGAGCTGGCTGGCCAGATGAGATGTGTGTCTCATCATCCTCATCATCATCCACCTCCTGAGATACTGTTTGCATTTCGTGAAAGTGTCTTTCTTCAGGACGAGGTGCTTCCAAACTTTGGCCATGAGTAGACATTTCGTCTACTTCAAGTATCTCGTCAGGCAGTGACAAAGAAACCCCTTGATAAGAACCGAATAAGTCATCCGAGTGACCAAGGTCCATATCCAAATTTTCCTCTGGCTGCCGATGGGTTGAGGCAATAGGAAGACTTTGAGGATTGGATGGCGCTGCATTGTCTGTAGCGACACTAGAATGTCTTGCCACGGATGATTGCGTACTGCAAGAACCAGTGGTCGAGGGCGTCTGAGCCATCCAAGATGTTATCTTGTCATGCTCATCCGGCCTCAACACACGTTTTTTTTGAGTACTGGGATTTCTAGGTAGAAAAAAGGACGTTCTATCAATCCTAGGCTGTGTACTTGTACCAGTGCCTTCTTGGGCAAGACTGCTGCGGCCACGACCTCGTCCCTGTCCCTTTGCAACATCCTTTTTGGTAATTGTTTTTTTTTGAGACATTGTTGACGAATGCACAGTCACCGAGTTGGAGTTAGGTGTTGCTGTATGCGTCACTTGCTGGCGGGTTAAGTGTGCGCGCTCACACTTGGCAGTGAAGCCGCAAACTACACTCCCTAAAAAAATTGGTTTTAAGTGCGCACAGCCACCGAGATGTGGCTTGGTGTTGCTGAATGCGTCACTTGCTGGCGGGGTAAGTGTGCGCGCTCACACTTGGCAGTGAAGCCGCACACTACACTCCCTAAAAAAATTGGTTTTAAGTGCGCACAGCCACCGAGATGTGGTTTGGTGTTGCTGTATGCGTCACTTGCTGGCGGGGTAAGTGTGCGCGCTCACACTTGGCAGTGAAGCCGCACACTACACTCCCTAAAAAAATTGGTTTTAAGTGCGCACAGCCACCGAGATGTGGTTTGGTGTTGCTGAATGCGTCACTTGCTGGCGGGGTAAGTGTGCGCGCTCACACTTGGCAGTGAAGCCGCACACTACACTCCCTAAAAAAATTGGTTTTAAGTGCGCACAGCCACCGAGATGTGGCTTGGTGTTGCTGAATGCGTCACTTGCTGGCGGGGTAAGTGTGCGCGCTCACACTTGGCAGTGAAGCCGCACACTACACTCCCTAAAAAAATTGGTTTTAAGTGCGCACAGCCACCGAGATGTGGTTTGGTGTTGCTGAATGCGTCACTTGCTGGCGAGGTAAGTGTGCGCGCTCACACTTGGCAGTGAAGCCGCACACTACACTCCCTAAAAAAATTGGTTTTAAGTGCGCACAGCCACCGAGATGTGGCTTGGTGTTGCTGAATGCGTCACTTGCTGGCGGGGTAAGTGTGCGCGCTCACACTTGGCAGTGAAGCCGCACACTACACTCCCTAAAAAAATTGGTTTTAAGTGCGCACAGCCACCGAGATGTGGTTTGGTGTTGCTGAATGCGTCACTTGCTGGCGGGGTAAGTGTGCGCGCTCACACTTGGCAGTGAAGCCGCACACTACACTCCCTAAAAAAATTGGTTTTAAGTGCGCACAGCCACCGAGATGTGGCTTGGTGTTGCTGAATGCGTCACTTGCTGGCGGGGTAAGTGTGCGCGCTCACACTTGGCAGTGAAGCCGCACACTACACTCCCTAAAAAAATTGGTTTTAAGTGCGCACAGCCACCAAGATGTGGTTTGGTGTTGCTGAATGTGTCACTTGCTGGCGGGGTAAGTGTGCGCGCTCACACTTGGCAGTGAAGCCGCACACTACACTCCCTAAAAAAATTGGTTTTAAGTGCGCACAGCCACCGAGATGTGGTTTGGTGTTGCTGAATGCGTCACTTGCTGGCGGGGTAAGTGTGCGCGCTCACACTTGGCAGTGAAGCCGCACACTACACTCCCTAAAAAAATTGGTTTTTAGTGCACACAGCCACCGAGATGTGGTTTGGTGTTGCTGAATGCGTCACTTGCTGGGGGGTAAGTGTGCGCGCTCACACTTGGCAGTGAAGCCGCACACTACACTCCCTAAAAAAATTGGTTTTAAGTGCGCACAGCCACCGAGATGTGGCTTGGTGTTGCTGAATGCGTCACTTGCTGGCGGGGTAAGTGTGCGCGCTCACACTTGGCAGTGAAGCCGCACACTACACTCCCTAAGGTGGTGTACGTGCTAGCAGCAACGCACTGGTCTGCCACAGAAAAAATAACGCTCTATTGCTTATTAGGAACAAAAATCGATCTGGTGCAAAAACAAAAAGGAAACAGCACCTCAGCTAAGCCTCTGACTGCAGCTGTTAGCAAAGCTGAGTGAGTAAGCTAAGCTATGAGGTCCGTCCTGTGTGCACTCTAAGGCTTCTCCTTCCTTCCCTCCCTGCCTGCCTGCCTGCCTACACAGCACTACTCTGTCCTCCTCCTAGCTCTCAGAAGAGCTTTTTGGGTTAATATAAGGAATCTTCCCTACACTGACAATCCCTGATCTGCTCCAGCATATATCTCTCTCTCCCTATACTAGGTCAGATCATCTCAGGAATGTGGCCAAAATGGCGGGGACAAGCCTTATATACTACCTTGCCTGTCATAGATGACATAGGCATCACGATGGACAGCAGCCAATCATAGTCCTGACACAACCAACTTTGCTATGCCATTACTGACTATGATTGGCTATCTTCACAAGTTTTCTGACCTAACACGCACGCTGTGCTGACTCGGAACATAACAGATTCTGTATTCGAGAGTCCGACTCCCGAATACAGTATACAGGACTCGGAATCGTAGACTCGTAGGACTCGGAATCGTAGACTCGCTCAGACTCGCTGCTGACAGCGGGTATCTGTGAAGAGTCAAGCTTATTGCCATTGAATTCCATTGGACTCGTCACTGTGCGAGTCCAAGCTGGGAGATTCGCCGAGTAACGAGTCCTGCGAGTACCTTCAGAATCGCCGAGTCCCGAGTCCTAGCGAGTAGACTCGCCCATCCCTACTGCTCGCTCATCACTACAGCCCGAAGCTAAATTCACATGACCATATAAAAAATCATTAGAGTTTCATCCAGAAAAATCTGACAATATGTTTCTCATTTGGTATCCATATATAATCTTTTTTTTTCATTAATAATTTACAAGACCATTTATAGTTTCCTATGTTAAAAAATTCCAATATATCCTTAAAATAGAATGCTATACTGTGGCTCTGAATGGCATCTGATTTTATTTTGTGCACCCATAAACCTGAATTGGTGAGTGTCATCCTTCATATGGAAGAAACTAGTTCATGCTATGATTCTTTTTACATACAGTTTAGATGAGCGAAAAAATAACTGCAACTGCCCTTTCCCATTGGATAATGTTGGTCTAAGTAAAGTCTGTGTGTCGGCAATTCGTTGGTGTGTACCTATCCTAATAATGAGGTTAATGGGTCCAATTATAGATTCAACTTTCTACGGAGTCTATAACTCCACTATATCCAGACTGCACGGCTTACAAGCAACTTCAGTAGGATTTTCGATCAATGTGCCTACTATCAGGTGACGTACAGCCTATGGCAGATGTTCTTTTGTATATCTTTTCGCCGGTTGCAGTTCCTGATCTTGGATTTTATGTGATACGTTTTACCTGCATCTCTATGTTGTATCACACTTCAAAGGAAAAAGTGGAATCCTTTCCAGACGGTATAGATTTTTTCTTTGTTTCACAGCATAAAACTTTGCAGACCTCAGACCTCTGTAGCATAGATCAGACTTGGACCCTTCACTCTTTTCTTTACTTGTTCTGTTTATCCGAGAAGAATGAAGCTACACAGCTCCTTCAGAAAGTATTGATACCCGGCTAACGTTTCTACATTTTTTCACATTACATTCACAAACTTAAGTGTATTTAATTGAGATTTTAGGTGATCTACATACACATAGTGGTAGGTATTTATGAAGTGTGAAGGAAATGATACATGGTTTTGTAAATGTTTTAAAAATATAAATCTGAAAATTATGGCGTGGGTTTTTATTCAGTTCCCCTTAGTCAATACTTTTGTCTATAATAACTGCTGCTAGTGTTTTGGGGAATGTCTCTACCACATTCTCACATTTAAAGGCTAAAGGTTTTTGCCCATTCTTCTTTGCAAAATAGCTCTAGCTCAGTAAGACTGGATGGAGAGTATCTGTGAACAGCAATTTTCAAGTCTTGTCACAGTTGTTTTTAATTGGATTTACCTCTGGACTTTGACTAGGCCAATGTCCCAATATGTCTGTAGGTAAGAAAGGGACAAAGGGCACATTTACTGTCCCTGGGGTTAAGGTACTGTAGGCTATCCCTGTACCCAGTATTAGTCATTATTATGGGGATGTCTGGGTCTCATGACTTGCTATATACCTAGACACTATACACTTATTTGTATCCCCTCCAACCCTAGGAAGAGAAGGGGCAGGAGCGCAAGGGAACACAGAGACAACCCAGACAAGGAAACAGATATAAAGGAACTCCAAATCTTCTACAGCAGGAAACTTTACAACTGCAACAGAAGCGAATACTTTAACTTTCTCAGAGACAAGCTCCTTCAGCGTGGTCAGTATACAGAATCCATATCCGACATGGACTGAAGCCAGGAGTGGGTAAATGTGGCAGAAGGGAGTGATCACAAGAAGCTGTAGCTAGGACAAAGGCCTTGAGTGATGTCAGTCAGAAGGAAAAGGGTCTTTAAGCCACTCCAATACAAGACCATTATTAAATAAGCTTCACAGAGGACCTGCAATCAATTAATTATTAAAACCTCCTGATCCCACATCCCTCAGAGGTCACATCAGGACATGACAGACTCATGACAGCCATTCATACACAAGAATGTGCTTTGGCATACATCTTTCCTTTGTAGATTTAGCAATATGTACCCAATATTACAAACTCACAAAGCTCAGGCTGTGCTTCATTGGTGTAAGGTGGTTAAATAGAACACCTCTTTATCAGGGGGATTCTTGCACACATCTAACTACAGTTTGGCTTCCACAATTAAAATGAGTGCTATTTTGTCTCACAAGTGAATCTCCCCAGACCCTATTTCTTGAGATGCAGTCAATAAACATCTAGTGTAATGTTCTTGACTAGCCCTTCTGCCTGCCTGGTAAGACTTGTGAAGTATAGTTTAAACAGGAGTGGATGATTTTACTCCATTAATATTAGATTTAATCAATTTTATTTGTATAGCACCAACCTATACCATAGCACTTTAGAGTTTAGAGGAAACATGTACTGACAATATCAGATATTACAGAGTAATATTAAATTTGGCGGATACCAAAAGGAAAGAATGAAGGTACCATATTATCTCACATATCATTTAATAGCCTGGATTTCAGATCATCTTTAGTGATGAGCAAGCGTGCTCGGCACCTCTTGTTACTTGATTGTATGTTAGGGTGCTTGGGTACACTCGTTACTCAGCCAAGTATCATGGCTGCTCAAATCACCACCCGCATGTTTTGGGGCTGTTTTACAGGCACTAAACATGAAGGTTTTGCCTGCCAATCACATTAATGTAATGCATAGCTATGTTGGCTATTGGCTTTACTGTGATTGGCATCTTCAGGTCTTCTATAAAACCCAGGGGTGCGATGCTTTGCACACTACAGTTCAAGGAGACTGATTAAGAATGTGGGTGAACCTACAGTGTTTCTTTAAAATTATTTATTTATTTATTTATTAGGTTAAATCAGGCTAAACTCAATAAATAAAAAACATGGTGTGGGGTCCCTCCTATTTCTGATCATTAACCAAGGTAAAGCAGACAGCTGTTAGCTGGTATTACCAGGCTGGGAAGGCCCATGGCTATTGGCATTTGATGCCAATTCTGGCTCTACCCCATTGCCCTGTTGCAGTAGCGATCAGGGTATTATTATATTGGGTTGATGTCATCTGTATAATGTGAGCTTGCACCGAACCCAAGGGTTAGTAATGGAGAGGGGTCTCCATTACTAACCCTTGGGTTCGGTGCAAGTTCACATTATATCAGACACCCAGATTACTAAGCTAGATAGTGTAAAGTTAAAAAAACACAGAGGAAAAAAATAGTTTATTGTAATAAAGACTGCTGGTTTCCTATAGACCCCACTCCATTAATAACACCAGGACTTGATGCCAGCTGACAATTCATAGCTGATATCAGCCCCATTAATAAGTATCCCAGCTACCACCTAATGTGATGCGCAGTTTCTGAGGCAACTGTGAACTAGTATATGTAGGCAGCGAATGGCCAAATAATCAATGGGCCTTCACAGCCTGATAATACCAGACTGCAGCTGTCTGCTTTACTTTTGATGGTTATCAAAAATAAGAGGGAACCCACGCCATTTTTTAAAATTATTTATTTATTTATAAATAAATAAACGGCATGAGGTCCCCCTCTATTTTTGATAAGCAGCTACTGTGAAGAAGACAGATGTTGTTTTTTTTAAATTATTTAACAGTTTACTTCCCAGCAGCGACCTTTGATTCAGAGATGCATCCAGGCATCTTTTCCATGGTGTTCCCATTCTATTTCAGCACAGTTTCCATCCATTTCAATGATTTTAGGGTCCTTCCAGCCCTTATAGGGGGGTCTTCTGAAAAAATGCTTTCCCATAGACTGCTATTATACTCGTTACATGAATCGAGCTCTTCTGAGCATCCGACCTGATCAATTCAAGTTATGAGCTCTCCAGCACTTTGCTCGCTCAACACTAGTATTAATTAGATCAGTTGACTAAAGATCATTATGAGATCTCTAAAGATTAGGATATGGTAAGAATTAGAAAGCTTTTGTCTTTCTACATGTAGCCAAAGTAAATCAAATTCAAATAACTGCTACATTTATTCTAGAAAATTGTATGTGATGAAAAATTTCAACAATTGTGTAAGCAAAAAAATCAAAGACAGGAAATAATAATTTCAATATGGAAAATTGTGGGAATTGTTGACCATTATCATATAACATCTTGAAGTATTCTGAAAATATCCATTTGATACAAAGCTTAGTGTTTTTCCTGATCTGATCTCTAACATTCAGGATATCCCACATTGCATTCTGACACGGCGTACTGATTTCTTGAATGACAGCAGATATTTAATTAATGGATAGTGGTTATTTCATTTTGCTTGGAAAAATACAAGAGGAGTGGTGTGGGTAGTGACATATTTGAAGCTGCTCAGTTTGATTATAAACTAATACTCCTACTGACTTTCAAAAGATGAATGTCTGACTCAGACATTATACTGAAGGTTTAATATTACTTTTATTGATTGAATGCAACAAATGTGCACTCAGCAGGCTAAGCTATTTGTATCCCTATGGCGGGTGTTATTGCATCTGCATCAGATCTACTACACAAAGGAAGTAGATGACTTTGTTTGTGCTCATGAGAAGGCTTAGTGGTTAGCGATGTTGTTTTTTCTGCGGTCCCGGGTTCAATAAAGGATAAAGGTCATCATCTGCAAGAAATTTGTGCGGGTTTCATCCGGGTTCTCCAGTTCCCTCCCAAACTCCTAAGACATGTTGATAGGGATTTTAGTTTGCGAGCTGTTATGACGACAAAAATGATATTTTCTGTAAAGAGTTGTGGAATATATATATACATACATATATATATGTGTGTGTATATAATAAACTTGATTTGCGCCTGATTCTCTCCCATAAAGAGGGCAGTCTCTGTGTGTTGTGCTTCCCCTGTCTGTGCCTGTATCTCCCCTGTGCCTGTCTCTCCTCTCTGTGTCTGTCTCTCCACTCTGTACCTGTTTCCTCTCTGTACCTGTTTCCCCCCTGTATGCTGTCTCTCCTTTGTGCCTGTCTCTCCTCTTTTAGCCTGTCTCTTTTGTGTGTGCTGTCTCTCCCTTGTGTGCTGGCTATCCCCTGTGCTTTTCTCTCCTCTGTGTCTGTCTCCCCCCAGTGAGCTGTCTCTCTTCTCTGTGCCTGTCTCTCCCCTGTGTGCTGTCTCTCTTCTCTGTGCCTATATTTCCTGTGTGCTCTGTCTCTCCTCTGTGCACTGTCTCCCCCCTGTGCCTGTCTTTCCTCTCTGTGCCTGTCTCTCCTCTCTGTACCTTTATTTCCTGTGTGTGCTGTCTCTCCCCTGTGCGCTGTCTCTCCCCTGTGCATGTCTCTCTTCTCTGTGCCTGTCACCTCCCTTTGTGCTTTCTCTCCTCTCTGTGCCTATCTCTCCCCTGTGCGCTGACTCTCTCCTGTGCCTGTCTCTCCTCTCTATGCCAGTCTCCCCCCTTCCTGTGCACTGTGTATCTGCCGGTGCTGCCACCCCATGATAGCTGTGGTGGTTCTACTCTGTATATTTTTATTTTAGTTGTGCCATATGGTCTCCAACATACACATAAAGCAGAACCATTAAAAATAGCACTTACCTAGAGCATTTCCAAACCCACTCAACATGGCACATCTAAACTAAAAATATATTTAGTATAACCATACTGATGAGATTGCCTTGACGTGGCAGGGTGACTAAAAAGATTGATAAATATTTTGTCAAATATCTCAATTTTATAACATTGTACAATTTGGAAGGAATGTGTGCATTTGCACACTAATAATTGCAAGCTACTTTCTGGTAGTGCTGGATTATATGTTGCTTTTTGTTACTGGCTTGTGGCTGACCCCCTCTGTGCTTTGCAGACCAGTTTTGGCTTGTTATTCCATCTGTATTGTTTGTGGCAAACTATGGTAACTGTTCATACTCAGTTATCTTACCTTGCCCTCAGGCTCAGTTATATGCAAATTCCATTTGATTGGGCCTGCCCTACCTTTATTCATTATGAGTGATGGCCTGGTGCTGTGATGGCTATTTCTGAAAAGCCCAGGCATATGTAGCGTTAGCTGCATGGTGCGGGGACCTGATTTCTACTTTGTGTGTATATTGGAGGTCGCATGGCACAACTAAAAAAAAATATATAGGAGTAGGACCACCTTGATTACATTGCATTTAAATGGCAGGGTGGCTCAAAAGATTGATCAATATTTTGCCAAATATCTAAATTTTATAACATTATACAGTTTGGAAGGAATATGCACATTTGCACACTTTTTAATGCAAGCCATCTTCTGGCGGTCCTGGCTTATTTGTTGCTTTTTGATATATGTAAACTATTCTAAACAGTTCATACATATGTGTAATATTATGATTTTAAATTCCAACGCTGATTAGGTTATGCACCGAGTAACCGAAAGGGTCGGTATTTAATTTTTTTCTGCTATATGTATATATATATATATCTCCTTGTTTGATGACATATGTAATGTGATTTTATCCTGATGAAGAAGTTGACCTCTAAAACGCGTTGAACTAAATCACAGGTTCTGAAGAATATTGATCTTCATTTACTTATTCGAAGATAGCAGTGCTTATCTATAACCCTTTTATCACTGAATATTCATATCGCTGATCATGGATACTGAGACTGCAACATCTATCTATTTACCCGATTCTCTTATGTGGTTGTGTGCTACACAACCTTGCCAAGTGAGAGGCTCACCATCTTCATTCATTTAATCTGTGTAATGTCAGATTAAACCCTATTGCCCTTGTTGTCCACACTTCCTTTTCTAGAATGTCTGTGTTCTCAACTTTCAACGTTTTGAATGCTTTTTGCTTTTGACTTATTATTATACTTTGTACTGTCTTATTTGTCCATAGTGTTTTCTTTTTCATTCCTGTACATTTTATTATCAGAGGGTATAAGCTTTCAACATTATTCTAGTATCCTTAAACTAGCCCCATTTAATATATGTTCCATATTCCTAGTTATCATGACATGGTCTACATTAGTAAGCTTTTTCCTTAATCAGTTGAATTCAGCTTTTGCTAAAGTGCTAGTCTTTTGCATTTACCCTTTGTAATATTCTATTGAATATTACATTGAAATCTATCATATCATGGTCACTGCTTTCCAAATGCTCCCGAATCTGTAGATCTGAAATTGTATCTGGTCTATTTGCTAGGACCAGATCCAACAAATTATTTCCTTTGGTTGGTTCATTTACTGAGATACCGTAGGTAATTATCTTGAATTTTAGATACGAATTTGGAGCTTTTAGCACAACTAGAAGATTCTATGTCTCTTTGAATGCCTGGATAGTTAAAATCCCCCATAACAAGGATTCTACAGTGTTGTCCAAAAGTATTGACACCCCTGCAATTCTGTCAGATAATACTCAGTTTCTGCCTGAAAATGATTGCAATCACAAATTCTTTGGTATTATTATCTTCATTTAATTTGTCTTTAATGAAAAAACACAAAAGAGAATGAAGCAAAACGCAAAACATTGATCAATTCACACAAAACTCCAAAAATGGGCCAGACAAAAGTATTGGCACCCTCAGCCTAATACTTGGTTGCACAACCTTTAGCCAAAATAACTGTGATCAACCGCTTTCGGTAACCATCAATGAGTTTCTTACAATGCTTTGCTGGAATTTTAGACCATTCTTCTTTGGCAAACTGCTCCAGGTCCCTGATATTTGAAGGGTGCCTTCTCCAAACTGCCATTTTTAGATCTCTCCACAGGTGTTCTATGGGATTCAGGTCTGGACTCATTGCTGGCCACCTTAGAAGTCTCCAGTGCTTTCTCTCAAACCATTTTCTAGTGCTTTTTGAAGTGTGTTTTGGGTCATTGTCCTGCAGGAAGACCCATGACCTCTGAGGGAGACCCAGCTTTCTCACACTGGGCCCTACATTATGCTGCAGAATTTGTTGGTAGTCTTCAGACTTCATAATGCCATGCACACGGTAAAGCAGTCCAGTGCCAGAGGCAGCAAAGCAACCCCAAAACATCAGGGAACCTCCACCATGTTTGACTGTAGGGACCATGTTCTTTTCTTTGAATGCCTCTTTTTTTCTCCTGTAAACTCTATGTTGATGCCTTTGCCCAAAAAGAGAGAACATTCTTCCAAAACGTTTTAGGCTTTTTCAGGTAAGTTTTGGCAAACTCCAGCCTGGCTTTTTTATGTCTCAGGGTAAGAAGTGGGGTCTTCCTGGGTCTCCTACCATACAGTCCCTTTTCATTCAGATGCCGACTGATAGTACGGGTTTACACTGTTGTAACCTCGGACTGCAGGGCAGCTTGAACTTGTTTAGATGTTAGTCGAGGTTCTTTATCCACCATCGGCACAATCTTGCGTTGAAATCTCTTGTCAATTTTTCTTTTCCGTTCACATCTAGGGAGATTAGCCACAGTGCCATGGGCTTTAAACTTCTTGATGACACTGCGCACGATAGACACAGGAACATTCAGGTCTTTGGAGATGGACTTGTAGCCTTGAGATTGCTCATGCTTCCTCACAATTTGGTTTCTGAAGTCCTCAGACAGTTCTTTGGTCTACTTTCTTTTCTCCATGCTCAATGTGGTACACACAAGGACACAGGACAGAGGTTGAGTCAACTTTAATCCATGTCAACTGGCTGCAAGTGTGATTTAGTTATTGCCAACACCTGTTAGGTGCCACAGGTAAGTTAAAGGTGCTGTTAATTACACAAATTAGAGAAGCATCACATGATTTTTCTAACAGTGTCAATACTTTTGTCCACCCCTTTTTTATGTTTGGTGTGGAACTATATCCAATTTGGCTTTAGGACAATTCTTTTTGTGTTTTTTATCATTGAAGACAAATTAAATGAAGATAATAATACCAAAGAATTTGTGATTGCAATCATTTTCAGGAAGAAACTAAGTATTATCTGACAGAATTGCAGGGGTGTCAATACTTTTGGCCAACACTGTATATTTGTTGCCTTTTTAATTTGTTGCTTGACAAAATGTCATTTTTGATATTTTAACTAATGTTTTCTAATAAAGGCAACATAACATTACCACGGTGCATAAATCCACCTTGTAAAAAAGAATCAAATTTGCAAAGATAAGAATAAATAATTTATTTATTACCGTATATACTCGTGTATAAGCCGACCTGTGTATAAGCCGACCCCCCTACTTTTGCCCCCAAAATCTGGGAAAACCTATTGACTCGTGTATAAACCGAGGGTGGACCCCAGCACAGGTATACAGCCCCCAGCAGTTTGGTATACAGGCCCCCCCCAGTGGTATACAGGCCTCCCCAGTGGTAGTATACAGCAGCCCCAGCAGCCCCAGTGGTAGTATACAGCAGCCCCAGCAGCCCCAGTGGTAGTATACAGCAGCCCCAGCAGCCCCAGTGGTAGTATACAGCAGCCCCAGTGGTATTATACAGCAGCCCCAGCAGCCCTAGTGGTAGTATACAGCAGCCCTAGCAGCCCCAGTGGTAGTATACAGCAGCCCCAGTGGTAGTATACAGCAGCCCCAGCAGCCCCAGTGGTAGTATACAGCAGCCCCAGTGGTAGTATACAGCAGCCCCAGCAGCCCCAGTGGTAGTATACAGCAGCCCCAGTGGTAGTATACAGCAGCCCCAGCAGCCCCAGTGGTAGTGTACAGCAGCCCCAGCAGTATATACAGCAGCCCTGGGGTATACAGCAGCCCCCAGGGGTGATACAGCAGCCCCCAGAGGTAATACATCAGCCCCCAGGGGGGATACAGCGGCCCTGGGGGTATACAGCAGCCCCCAGGGGTGATACAGCAGCCCCCAGGGGGGATACAGCGGCCCTCGGGGTATACAGCAGCCCCCAGGGGTGATACAGCAGCCCCCAGGGGGGATACAGCGGCCCCCAGGAGGGATACAGAAGCCCTGGGGGTATGCAGCAGCCCCCAGGGGTGATACAGCAGCCCCCAGGGGGGATACAGCAGCCCTGGGGGTATACAGCAGCCCCCAGGGGTGATACAGCAGCCCCCAGAGGGAGGATTACAGCTGCCCCCATATGCTGGCACTCACCCCCCTTGTAAGGGCCCCCCCCGCTGCTTAACTTACCATCCCGGTCTTCTGCACAGCGCCGCTCCTCGGTGCTCCGTTCTCCATGCTCCGTCCTCGCTGCATCCGGGATCCCCGGCCGTCGCGCGATGACGTCATATGCCTGCGACGGCCGGGAATCCCGGATGTAGCAGGACGGGAGCAGCGAGGACGGAGCACCGAGGAGCGGCGCTGTGCAGAAGACCGGGATGGTAAGATACGCAGCGGGGGGGGCCCTTACAAGGGGGGCGAGTGCCAGCATTTGGGGGCATATATGCACTGTTTCCCACTGCCGCTGATTGACAGGGGGAAGCAGTGCATATATAATGAGCGGCCCCACGTGACGGGGCCGCTCATACAGCAGCCTCCTCCCACCCCCTCCAGCCTTCACAGCCCCCACCACCGTATTGACTCGTGTATAAGCCGAGGGGGAGACTTTTCAGCCCAAATTTTGGGCTGAAAAACTCGGCTTATACACGAGTATATACGGTAAATATATATACAAGACAAAGGATCAAAAAGACAGAGCCCTCCTTGAGGGATATACAGGAGCCAATATAAAGTATAAAATACATATGGAAACAAATATAAAGTTGTATTATAGCCACATAGATATCCAAAAATTTCAGGGCACATTATACCATACTGTATGGGAAAATGTGGCACCCCAGAGTCCGGATGCCACAATATCATTGCCGCCCTCAGGGGGTAGTGTCATACCTGAGAGCAACAGAGGGTATCTGTTGCACCCCTACGGTTCGGTTTGCCACAGGAACACATAGTGCAGGGAGGGATTTGCACATCAGGTAAACTTACACATGCAACACCTTCCACCCCAGACCTGAAGTCGGAGCTCTACTTGCCGACTTCAGGCAAGGATCCCTATAAATTCAGGCCTGGGGGAGGAGTTAGGCAGTGCAGTTCCAAGGGGGGACTGTGAAGACATTCTGGTGAACGGAGGCCCATGCCAGTGAGGAAGCTTAGCCAGTGTAAGGGACCCAATAGTGAGGGTCAGAGGCAAGGCGAGATGGGGAGGGGGCGGAGGAACCATACCAGTTCACCCAAGAGAAGCAGCAGAAGCAACCCAGACACTGGAGTCCGAGTCTGCAAGGGTCTAGTTAGCCCAGAAAAGACCAGAGAGCCAGGGAGACATCAGTCTATTGGTGCAAGAACACTTGTAGCACAGCCATCGACAAAGCTAAGGACCGCAGAGGAGTTAGAGGTGCCCAGCAGAATGTTCTCACCACCTGCAATACAAGTGAGGGACACAGGAGAAGTCAGGGCGAGTTTTCAGACAGGCCAGGACTAGAGCACATGAGGTGCCCCCAGGCCTTGGGGTACTCAGGAACCTGATCGCTGCTTCTGTCACTGGGGGTTGTGACCTGGTCTTGTGGCCTGGGCATCAGTTGAAAACGGGGATATGTACAGGAGAGGTTGTTATGACGGCTCTCCACGGGTAAAGCCAATCCCCAGGGAATTGTAAATAGCCTAAGTATAGGATGCAGGGCGACGGGCACAAGGAATAGGCAGACTCACAGTTTGTAGTTTTCTCAGTCCTTTACTGGAGCAAATGGTAAAAGCTGTCCACGGAGTCTTGAGAGCAATTTGGGGTAATTCTCACCCAACCGGGTCTTTGGTTACCCTTACTGCGCTTGCAAATTGGCTCCTGCTGCTTAAGCTTGGCTGCCGGCCCTGTCTCATTCTGTGAGGTACCAGTATGACAGGCAACTCGAGTCCTTTACTTATACCCTTTTCCCAGGTGTCAGTGTCTCTGAACTCTCTCTCCGTTGCTGTGTCTGTGAGTAGTGTGGCTGGGAATCTGGAGCCCCCACCATTCGATGTTGACTGCTAGGACGTGTGACCCTGCACAGTCTCAGAGTCCGGTGTCGGTTCTATGCGCCTTTCCTCTGGGGTGAGCACGGAGTTGCTCAACCTCCCAGGTGTGCACTTGCTTCTCCTTGCCTCAGACCTTATCCTTAGGCCTGAAACTCATCAGTGGACTCTCAGATAAGCTTAGCACTGCTCTTTTACACTCAGGTCCTCTTCATAGTCCTCTCTTGAACTGCACTAGCTTGCTCCTTCCCAAACCAGAATATATAGGAGAGCTCACCCTGGACCCAGGTTTGGTCTCCCCCTTCTGGCCTGGAGGTGTTGGTGTTGTGTGTGTGTTGCCTTATGAGAATACCCTTTGTTGCTCTCTTGTAACACCACCACCCGGGGGCAGTGATGACACTGTGGCACTTTGACCCAGGGGTACCACACACACACACAGGGACAAGGAGGCCTCACAACTCATTGAGTGTGGAAAATCCTGAACTGCCACCCGACCACCTGGACTGTACCCTGGACGATACGTTGCAATACCATTAGTAAAAGGTATGGAAACAAAGCCCCAGTGTGTGTATCTGTTATTGCGGCCCCTGATCCTGCCCTCATCATAATCTGTTTGCCAGCATCTCCACCTTATGAGCTGCCTTCTCCTGCAACACAAGAGACAAAGCTGTGGGAGAGCTGCCTCCCTGTGTAAATCCCTATTCATCCACAACTGCCCCGGGGATCCCGCTCCACCTACGGGGAGTGTCATCAACTTGCTGCTCCACCATCACCTCGGAGGTCTGTCCCGCAGCACAAGTAACATTATTGGAACCGTACGTGGCGTTGCGAACACTTTTTATTTTTGTTTTTCTCCTTTTTCAGTGACCACCAGGGCCACAGGCACAGACAGCCCGTGAAATTCCCGTGAACTACAGCTTGGGACCGGGTACCCCACGGCCCTGGGGTGGGTCATGTCCACACCAGGTGAGCCAAGCACACAACACCATTTCTGCCTCCAGGCCTGAAGGGGGAGTTCTAAACCTGGGTTCAGGGCAGCTTCCCTATAAATTCTGGTCTGGGGCAGAGTTAGTCAGTTCAATATGGAGCAGAACTGAAGAAGACATCCTGTGGACTTGAGCAGTGCTAAGCTCGTCCCAGGGTAGCTGAACCCTAGCGTGAGGAATCCATAGCCGAGGTCTGAGGAACTCAAGGGACCCTGCGGAGCGGTCTTGAGCTCACCCCAGTCCAGAGCGCCAGAACCAGACACCAGAGTCCAAGGCTGTGCAGCAAACACAGGACTAATGTCCTGGCAGCAAACACTGGAGGGTGGGGCATTCCAAGTCACCCAACCACACCAAACTGCCTGCAGGAAAAGCAGCATAGAGAGTCCAGGAGCAGCCACCAGGGAAGTGGGGCTGGAGAAGGGTTTGCGCTGCCTGCCATACTGACACGACGCAGGAAGAGAGAGAGGGCCGCAGCTCAGCTTTTTCACGTGTTTTTTACGTGTAAAAATCTCTGTTGCCAGGCAGGGTGAGCCAGAGAAAGAACAGGGTTATTCTTACACCCCTTTTCCCCTTCTTATATGTCATTTGTTCAACTGTATAGTGTAATGGCCCACAGGTGACGGGATACGCAAGGACTGCACGGAAAACAGAGTGTTAAACAAATGCACCAGGGGCGGACCCAGACTGTAGTGGGCCCTGGTGCAAGAAATTTTTCGGGGCCCCCCCCCTGGAACTCAGTGCCAGAATAGTGCCGCGGGTGTGCATCACAGCCAGCGGCGTAGCAACTGTTTGTGATGCCCGGGGCGGTCGAAAAATTTGCCGCCCCTTTGGTTATTGATAATCTGGAAGTCTACATAGTATATACTGTCTGCCCCTATATACAAGAATATAACTACTATACTAAAACACAAAGAGAAGGGGTGCAATTGCTACCTCTTCACAACCCCAGTGTATGGCAACAAGCAGGAGTCAAGGAGGGCCCGGGGCCGAAGTAATTTTCGCCGCCGTGCTGTGGAGTTCATAATGCAATATAAATGCAAAAAACCTTTATTCTTAATATTATGTCACAATACCGGGATCTGAGGATCTTCTATTTCGAGGTCAGGGACTCTCTGATGCCATGTTGCTGCCTGTCTCGCTGTCTTCCTCTTTTGACACTGCAGTGTGGTGGACAAGAGAGCATTAACTGGTTAATAACAAGAAGCATGGAGTGTACTGAGCCATAAACCCTCCCCATACCAGTAGGATTACTATATGGATTTTAGTATTAGGGTACAGACACACTGGCGTGAAACTCTGATGCGTGCAATGTGTGATTTTCTTGCATTGCAATCAATCTCTGAGAGCACAATGGTGAGTGTCGGACGCTTTTTTCTCATCCAGATTCAGGATGAGAAAAAAGTTGCAACATGCTGCGACTGTATGTGACTCACTAATGCAAGTCTATGGGTATGACAAAATCACGGACCGCACACGGACAGCACACGAACCATCAGAGTCTGAGGCTGCGTTCACACATTGCGTATTTTGCTGCGCTTTTTTACGCACGCTTTTTCAAAATACGCAATATGCATTTTGTCTGCCAGCAAAGTGAATGGGAAATTCACTTTGCAGTGCAGACATTGCGCAAAAATACGCAGTGCGTTTATGGGAGAAAACGCAGCTGCGTAAAGAATTGATATGTCAATTCTTTACGCAGCTGCTGCTCCTGCGTTTTCTCCCTGTGATGTCACAGTGGGGAGGAAGAATCCTGCTTCCTCCTCCCCTCTGTGACAGCTGTGACCGCCCATTAGATTTCACAGTGTGTTAATATACACTGCGAAATCTAAATTAAACAAAGGCAAGTGTATGAAAAATAAAAAAGAATGAAATACTTACCTCTCCGACGCCTTTACCCGGTGTCCGGTCTCCGGTGCCAAGACCTGCGGTGACGTCAGAGGGGCGTTCCCGGCGCTGATTGGGCGCTCGCGGTCATGTGATACATCACATTCTGGGGTAAAGAAAGCGCAGTGTGTGAAAGCCCCTGCGTATTTTGTTGCGCTTTTTTTGCGTGGCCGAAAAACGCGGCAAAAAGCATGTGCGCAAAAAAGCGCAACAAAATACACAATGTGTGAACACAGCCTGACACGTTTTTTTCACGGATACATTCTCATTCTGCAGCTGAGAACACTGTAACATGTTCCTGTAAATGATTCTACAGTAATAGCTGCTGAGAAAAAAACAGATTGCACACAGACATCACACGGATGTGATCTGAGAGAAATGTCGGACACTCGCACAGCAGTTGGATGCCAAACGGACTAAAAAAACAGATGTCACTCGTCCGACTCTCCTGGAAACAGACCGATTTTAAGGCGGCGGGAGACAGTGTACCACCATGTCCCTAGCTCCGTGCTGTGCACAGTGTACCACCATGTCCCTAGCTCTGTGCTGTGCACAGTGTACCACCATCTCCCTAGCTCTATGCTGTGCACAGTGTACCACCATGTCCTCAGCTCCGTGCTGTGCACCACCATGTCCGCTGCCCACACTCCACCATGTCCTCTGCACACCCTCCCTCCACGTCCTCTGCACACCCTCCCTCCACGTCCTCTGCACACCCCCTCTGCACCCCCCCACGTCCTCTGCACACCCCCCACGTCCTCTGCACACCCCCCACGTCCTCTGCACACCCCCCCACCTCCTCTGCACACACCCCCCACGTCCTCTGCACACCCCCCTCATCCTCTGCACCCCCACCCCACGTCCTCTGCACACCCCCCACGTCCTCTGCACCCCCCCACGTCCTCTGCACACCCCCCACGTCCTCTGTAACCCCCCCCACGTCCTCTGCACACCCCCCCCACGTCCTCTGCACACCCCCTCTGCACCCCCCACGTCCTCTGCACATCCCCCACGTCCTCTGCACCCCCCCCCACGTCCTCTGCACACCCCCCACGTCCTCTGCACACCCCCCCACGTCCTCTGCACACCCCCTCTGCACACCCCCCCATGTCCTCTGCACACCCCCCACGTCCTCTGCACCCCCCCCACGTCCTCTGCACACCCCCCCACGTCCTCTGCACACCCCCCCACGTCCTCTGCACACACCCCCACGTCCTCTGCACACACCCCACGTCCTCTGCACACCCCCCCACGTCCTCTGCACACCCCCTCTGCACACCCCCCCATGTCCTCTGCACACCCCCCCACGTCCTCTGCACACCCCCTCTGCACACCCCCCACGTCCTCTGCCCACCCCCTCATCCTCTGCACCCCCACCCCACGTCCTCTGCACACCCCCCACGTCCTCTGCACCCCCCCCCACGTCCTCTGCACCCCCCCCCACGTCCTCTGCACCCCCCCCCCACGTCCTCTGCACCTCCCCCCCACGTCCTCTGCACCCCACCCCCCACGTCCTCTGCACCCCCCCTTCGTCCTCTGCGCACCCCCCCACGTCCTCTGTACGCACCGTTATGTACCACTACCTTGTAAAGACAGTCCTAGTTCCTCCTATCTGGCAATTCTTCTTGCCGGGCAAAATGTAGCTCCGCCCACCTGAGTCACATGTGCGTGACGTCATCACAGGTCCTGTTCTACCCGGCATCTGTCCCCGCCGGCAGTGCTGTGAGGTGAGGCGGGAGGGCGCGATGACCGGGGGGGGCGGTGAGATGTCCAGGGGGGAAAGAGTGAGGTGTCCAGGGAAGGGGTGAGGTGTGCAGGAGGCGGGGGTGAGGTGTCCAAGAGGCGGAGGTGAGGTGTCCAGGAGGCGGGGGTGAGGTGTCCAGGAGGCGGGGGTGAGGTG
This sequence comes from Allobates femoralis, assembly GCA_033576535.1. NCBI lineage: Eukaryota > Metazoa > Chordata > Amphibia > Anura > Aromobatidae > Allobates > Allobates femoralis. The sequence goes on from JARQOC010000004.1 coordinate 110,386,284, forward strand.
TCCAGGAGGCGGGGGTGAGGTGTCCAGGAGGCGGGGGTGAGGTGTCCAGGGGGCGGGGTGAGGTGTCCAGGGGGCGGGGGTGAGGTGTCCAGGAGGCGGGGGTGAGGTGTCCAGGAGGCGGGGGTGAGGTGTCCAGGGGGCGGGGGTGAGGTGTCCAGGGGGCGGGGTCACCCGGCCGGGGCTCAGAGCAGGAAAAAAAAAAAAAGTCGCCGCTCTCCCTGAAAAGTGCAAGAACAGTGCCGCGGGTGTGCAGCGCCGTTGACACCCGACAGCACCACCATTCTGTCTGTCTGACAGGGGACCTGCCGCTGGAGCCCCAGGGGCCCCCTAGCTGCTCGGGGCCCTGGTGCAGCTGCACCAGCTGCACCACGGTAGTTCCGCCCCTGAAATGCACTTTTAATACAACTGGGGATAAAGTGCGGGAAAGAAGGGGAAGGAGCGGGAAGGTGTGCAAAAATAAATACAATATATATAACCACTGTGACTAGTTTGCCGAGAATGCAAGGTCTCTGAATGTCTTTAAATAAGAAATGCAAAGTCTTTATCGAGCGAGACGCAGAGTGTTTGTTTTCTTTCTATAACTCGTATATTGAACTGCAGAGTCTTTTCCTATCTGTCCCTAACTAAAACAGTGTGCACACTTTACTGCGAGTTTTACTGCAAGTTTTACTGCGAGGTACCTCGTTGCCGTTGGGGCCGTAATTCGCTGACAGGAGCCTGTCAAGTGCAGTCCTTGTCCTGGATCTCTGGATGTGGAGTGAGGAGCCAGACTGCACGTCTGGCTCCTCACTTCACATCCAGTCTCTTTAAGTCTGTGTTTCTCTCTGCAACACACGTGGAAGTTGTCTCTCCTCTCCTTCTGGAGACCCCACCCATCCATCTCCTGGACTGTTCCAGGTCACTCTCAGCAGCAGGGATTTTTATCTCTGCTATCCTTTCTTTTTGGCAGCAGGTGGCAGTATAACACAAGGAAGAGTCCACGAAACATTTATATACATGGTTAAAGGACTGTTAACAGGTCTTACAATTGTATAGGACATATCAGTCCATTTTTTAAGTAATTTAATAATAAAAGTTATACTTTAGAAGTAATACCTCAATTTGAAAGTACTAAATTATATAGGATTTCTTGCATCTTCTTTTTGCTAAGCAATGGTATTCTAATTCCCCCAGCCACATCAAAGTGTCTTGCAGGCAAAGTAGCATAGAGAGTCCAGTAGCAGCAGCCAGGGAGGTAGGGCTGGAGTAGGGCTCGAGCTGCCTGCCATATCATCACAACGCAGGAAGAGAGAGAGAGGCCGCAGCTGGGCTTATGCAGCAGAGACCCGCTGAAAGAAGGCAGCAGATAGGCCTCCGAACTTGTCGGATGAGGAGAACACTGAGTTGCTCCTAGGTTGCATGGACTCACCTGTCAGTGTCCCAGCCCGCACCAGTACCATCAGTAAAAGGCCTGAGGAAATAACAACCATGAGTCTGTTATTATGCGCCCTGCATCCTGCACCAAACAGCCTTCCAACATCATAAACTTTCCCGGTTGCCCTGGGGGATACGCTCCACTCATGGAGAGCGATACCAACAAAGTTGCCCATCCATCATCCCCAGTAGATCCCACTGGCAGCGTCGGCCCAAATAGCCGAATTCTGCGTGTGGCATCACGCTACATTATCCCCAGGGGCGTAACTACAATAGGTGGAGGGGTTACGATCACACCTGGGCCCTGCAGCCTAGGGGGCCCCAAAAGTCCCTTTGGCCTATAGAAAAAGACTAATACTATTAAAGATTTGCAATAATTGGGGGCTTCATTGAAGCTTTCACATCGGGGCCCCTGGGCCTGAAGTTACACCACTGATTATCCCTACATCAATTCCCCCGCATTTTTTGCGACTCAGTAGGGCCGCTGAGCCGAGCTGAAGCCCCCGTGCGTCCCCTGAGAGACTGAACTCGCCCGGTTCAGAGTACCCCATAGCCCTGGGGGCTAGTTACAAAGCTAATAAATCTATATAATACTAAATAGTATGGTAAAGTGCAGGTTAAATAAGGTCATAAATTACCTGGTCAGAGTTAGTGTCAGTCTCCTTGTCCCTGCACCCCAAAGTACATTTCATCCTGCTTCATTGGTGGGGCAAAGAAGCAGGAAGAATCATACATCGGGGTGGAGGGAAAAGGAGCCTGACACTAACTCTGACTTCACAAATCTCACGAGACTTCTGGCATTGTATACCTTCAATGGAGCACAGTGACCGGCTCCACTGCACAGGCACGAGTTTGTGTTATGTATGGGCTACCTACGCTCATGAGTGCTGCTGCTGTTGTTGCTGAATTGAGCCTTTTTTTTCCCTTATTCCATGTGCGGCTCTTCAGGTGAGGTTGCTGCATGTTTCTGTGTGGATATAACTCATGTTCAGGTGAGCTGAGGGGCGTTTCTGGGCTGGCTGCTCCCTACCCCTCGACCATAAATGGGTCAGCTCACATCCACCTGGTGTCGCTGATTCAGTTCACTTTTGTTCTGTGACCTTGGAGTACACGTATTGATCTGAAGCTGCTGCTGGTTTTTCGCATTGGAGGTTGCTGGGTCCCGTGGTCCATGGGTGGAGGTGGGGGTCTTATGCCTAGGGCTTCTTAAGAGCTTTAGGGTCTTAGGCTGGGGGCTTGGACCTCTTCACATTCAGAGGTACTTCCGAGTACAGGGCGAGTCAGGGACCCCAGTATCAGGGCCAGAGTAGGCTCCCCTGACTCCCTATGCCCAGCTCTATCGTACTTCTGGTTACCCCAGCCACCCCAGTGTGACAGTATGCCTGTCAATTAGCGGCTGTCCACAGGAGGGGTGGCAATTTTGAAACCACAGGGCGGGTTTTGCAGGCAGGGGGCGGTGAGGACCCTAATACACCAGACCAGATAGCAGACCTCTCAGACCTTTTAAGATGCAACGCAGGAGACAATATAAGTTAAAGCGGACCTGTCACCCCCCCTGCTGCATGGCAATCTAAATGCAGCACTGAATGCAGCATGTCTGCTGCATTCAGGGAAGCGGTCCCCCATGTGTATGTGTGCTTTGTACAATGAGATATAGCCTTAGGCAAACTCACTGTTAAGAGTCAGGAGGGCATTCCCTGGTGCAGGAGTCAGCTCAATTCACGGGGCCATTCCCTTTCCCCTGCCTCTCTGTGCCGCCTCCTGCTGTCCTGTTTATGCTTTGCTCAGACAGCAGGAATCTGGAGCTGACGTCAGGACAAATGATTTGTATGCTGTGTGAGGCCGGATGAGTGACAGAGTAGGAGGGCAGAGCTAACACAGCAGAAGCAGCACAGAGAGGCAGAGGGGGAGGGAATTGTGGCGTCCCTATGGCAAGGCGCCACAGCGGGGTACTGCACCCCAAACAGAAGGTGTAGTGCCTCCGTAATCGTGGATATGGAGGACCCTACAGAGTCTGCACCCCAGCAAACGAGATGGAGACCCGCCAGGCCCGCGCCTTGGCCTGCACCGAACCCCCACTGCCCATGGAACAGCAGAAGAAATAGACAATTACAGCCTTCAATCTGGGAACTGGGTATGGCTTTGCCCGGGAGTAAGACCTCTACTCAGAGGTATTTGTGGTATGGAGAGATGTGGAATCCCACCTCCCGCAAGGCCACCCGGAGCGGGATCTGTACCGGGGTGACACCATAACCTATGAAAGCCATGCAGGACCTCGAGGGTGGTATGCAATCCGGGTCAGCAGAAGCGATGACTGATAAGGTTAACCCGGTATAGTGTGTTACTGTAAATAGTTATATATTGTGCATTTTCTTGCAGCATTTGGACAAAAATCACATGAACTTAAATGTGAACTGTTGTTTTAAAAGCCTGATTGAAGTTGAACGCAGAGACTTAATACCCGGCCATGTTGGGCCGATGTGAACTTAAAGTAAATGGTTTTATTTCCAACGTTTGATGTCTAGCACATCCCGCAAGGGAAGACAAAATAATCGCATTGTTTTTGTTGTGTTTCAAAGTTACCCGGTTAACATGTTAATAAAAAGTTAGCTCAAACCTGGTTGGGTTGTGACACTCGGGGACGAGTGTATTTAACCAAGGGGGTGTGTGGTGCCCCTATGGCAAGGCGCCACAGGGGGGTACTGCACCCCAAACAGAAGGTGTAGTGTCTCCGTAGCCGTGGATATGGAGAACCCTACAGAGTCTGCACCCCAGCACCCATACAGTAGGCCACCTTAGGACAGGGGACCATATATTCAGTAGGTCCCAGGGGGTGGAGCCTAGAGAGCGGGAGACAGGGAGTGACAGTTAGTGTCAGGCAGACGGTATGAGACAGCAAGGAAGACGGATGCAGTTGATCCTGCGGCTGTGACAGGAGGGACCTCTTAGGAGAGGGGTGACCCAGACATAGGGGGGGGTTACTCCAGGACTGGTCGGAGCCAGCTGAAGACCCAGGTCACCAACGGCATACCGGAGCCGAGGCGGTTAGTCAAAGGTCTATCCCTAACTGCAGACCGGCAGGCAGTGGGCCTGACATAAGGGAGCCACAGCATCCTTTAAGAAGTCCAACATTGGTCCCGCGCCTGGGTCCATGACACCGAAAAGTAAGAGAATTTAGGTAACAGACCCCAAGGACTAGAGACTTCACTCAAGAGGGGAAGCACAGATAGAGAGGAACAGGACCAGGAATGCCATATTAAGGGCAACACTGCCAGATTCTGGAAAATCCTCCAAGATCTGCGGCTGCAAACCCCGTTCAACCAGACTGTACCGAGTACTGATTTCACCTGGTGCAAGTAAAGAACTGTTTGAGCTGATCTGGTGTCTGGTCTCCTTACATCCGCCGCCCGGAAAGCTTCTACAGTATCATCAAGGTGAGGGCTAATACTCCTATCATCCATCCCGCTGCCCTGAGGTAAAGCTCCACCTGTGGGGAGCTGTACTCACAAAGCTGCATTTCCATCACCTCAGCCGCCTGCCGCAGCGCTGGTAACCCTATTACCAGGTACCACAGGTGGCGTTACATTGCAAATCCCCCATCATCATCACCCCCACCCCGCTGCTGAGGGTACAGGGCACGGAACCGGGAACCAACCAGCTGTGATCCCCACCAAAGTGAAACCCCTGTCCCAGTATCCGAGTACCCCCTACCCTGTCGACCGACTCAGAATGGCCCCTGCGAATTAAGCTTACCCCTGCACCAGGGAATGCCCTCCTGACTTTTAACAGTGAGTTTGCCTAAGATTATGTCTCAGGGTACACAGCACAAAGACACATGGGGGATCCCGTCCCAGAATGCTGCAGACATGCTGCATTTTGATTTCCATGCCGCAGGGGGTTTACAGGTCCTTTTTAATTTCTCAGGTATGAGGGGGATGTCTGGTCACATAGAGGGGTTACAAGAACCCTAATTACATAATGTTAAAGCTGGTGGGCACAGTTTAGAGTGCCCAAAGGTGGTGACAGGTTCCCTTTAAATACTGGAACAGAACTGAACTTAATACATTGATACAAAAGCAGAAATAAACTTAGTACATGGACATTAGAACAAAACTGAGCTTACTATATAGATATGGGAACAGAACCCAGCTTACTATGTGGCGCCCCTCTGGCTAGGCGCCACAGAGAGGTATTGCACTGTGACAACAAAAGTGGTATCTCTGTAAGTTGTCAGTTCAGGGTTTAACCTATGGAGTCTGTTTTTACACACACACACCTAGGACTAGGCCACTTAGAATAGGGGGAACTGGTAATTTAGTAGGTCCCAAAAGGGGGTGGAGCCTGGGTTAGAGTAGTGAGAGTGAGTGACAGTTTACCTCGGACAGTGCTGGGAAGGCAGTCAGGAAGGATGGGCCTGACAGTACCGCTGACAGGAAGGATCCCCATCTTTAAGTGGGGGCCCAGGACAGAAGGCAACGGGCCAGGACTGGTTGGAGCCAGCTGGTCACGTTGGGGAAGCATCGGCAGCACGGGAAGCCAAGACGGTCAGTAGTTCAGCTCTGATCGCAAACCGACAAGCTGCGGGCCCATAGTAATCGGGTTGCCGTTAGCGCCACAAAGACATCTCACCCCTGAGGGCTGAAACTGGTTCAGGACACTAGGGGTAACGGGCCGGATTCCGGTGGCGGGAGAAATAGTGTGCTCCTGCTGCTCCCGTCCGTACCGGCAAGGAAACAAACTTACCCACTAGATACAGACCGTAGGACTGTTGGGAGAGCTCTGCGAGGCTGGAAAAGGACAGAGAAGAGGAAAGTAGACCCCGAACGACAAAGAGAGAACATCTAGAGACTCCATAAGGGGGACGCTGCACTGGCAAAAGAGACACCCGGTGAACCAGACTGTACCGTGTATCGTTTAACATCTGCTGGTACCCAGTAAAGTGGAGTTAAAGTTGAATTGGTCTTTGTCATTCCACTCGCAGGTCCCCAAGGGCTTCAACACCAGCATCTCATCAGAGGGGTAGGAACTGCAACAACCTCATCCTCCCTCTCATCATCCTCCTCCATCACCGCTGCCCTGAGGTAAAAGCTCCACCTGTGAGGAGCTGTACCACACTCTGCTGCACCCACCATAACCTCAGCGGCCGGCTTGCAGCGCCGGTACCCCTAGCCTTGGCCACATCAACTACATCAACACAAGGGCAGAACTGTGCTTAATAAGTAGAATCAGGAATAGAACTAAGTTGACAACTAACAGTTACAGAACATATTTCTCTATTATCTGTTAGTTACTACATGGTAGTGTTTTGTTGCCATCCACCGTTGCCATCTACTGGTTATACATTGCACTACTTTTCCATTTTTTTTTTATGGATATCCACCTATTTTAATTGATGTTTCAATCAATTACTTTATTTTAACATTACCTTGTCTAAACGTGATTTTTCCTATATGATCATACAGTATATGTAGACCCATATGTAGGCATGCAGATGCACTGTGCATGGCCAAGTCTGCAAAAGTGAAAGCCATCAAGCTGCATGCCCTGAGCAGCCACAATCATATGGCGGTCCTGTGCAGGTACTAGGGTAACAGCCCGGGGAGGATTTGCCTCTTCTACTTACATAATCATGAAGTGGAGTCAATCATCCACTTTTGTCATGATGTCCTCCCATCATGTGTCGGCGGCAGCCATATTTGTATATCCCTGTGAGGGGTGTGCAAATATAGTGTCCACTGGTGGTAATGGCCTGAACGGACAAACGGACCTGATGGTACCTGAAGCCAAAGCCAGGAATTTGCCACTTTACAACCCACCGCTCACACCACCCGCTGCCCACTATCACACTCCGCTGCACCCACCATTGCACACAGCCGGCAGGAAAGTCCAAGACTTTGTGACCCATGCAGGAGGATATAGGTGTGGGTGCCCTCTGGTGGCTGCAAGAAGTAATGGCAAGGGCAGTGGCAAAGCTCAGCATTGGCCAGATGGGAAAGACAGAGAGACTCAAATATACACACACATACACACTTATATACATACACACATACACACACTTAGACACACACACATACACACATAACCACACACACATACATACATCTACTTCCTTAATTCTCCTGTCCCATCCGTCATCAATGTCCGTTCTGATGTAACCCTATCACGTGCTGGCGACAGCAATATTTGCACACCCAAGTGATGGGTGTGCAAATATGCCACCCACTAGCAATACTGGCACAATTCACAGTACCGCCAGTGATGCTGTAGCTGCCCACTATCTGCTGCAACTGAAACCAATGTCAGAAACCACTACCAACAATTGCTACTGCTGACACTAACAGGTCCGGCATCAGCACCCGGCGTACCGGGCAAATGCCGGGACCCTGATCTGATACAAGGGCCCACCGACACCCACACACATCATGCCATCACGCCACAATAATTATTTTCTCCTCCATTTGCGCTCTAATGCAGCTTCTGTGACAGTCCCTGTCACATTGCTAAAGCAGCGGTTGGGTATCCAAGGGGCATGCCCGCACCACTCCCCCAGCAACACCCACATCCAATCTGGAGGCAGCTGAGCAGAAAGGTGGATGGGACACGCCGAGGAGGAAGCAGGAAGCAGCAGCATCTCCCAGCCTGCAGGGCCAGCAAGGGGAACAAAGAAAGGAGGGAGAAGGTAGCAGAGGATGAAAAGAGAAGAAAGTGCAAGGTAAGTATAATTATTTTTTTTTTACTGTATATAGAGGCTGCTGGGGATAGAGGCTGCTGGGGTGTATAAAGAGGCTGCTGCTGCTGGGTGTATATAGGGGCTGCTGGGGTGTATATAGAGGCTGCTGGGGTGTATATAGAAGCTGCTGGGGCATATATGGAGGCTGTGCTAGTTTACATATAATATTTGGAGACTGTGCATGGCTCGCTCTCTCTTTCTCTCTCTCTGTATATATATATATATATATATATATATATATATATAGATATATATATACATATATATATATATATATATATATATATATATACACACATATATATATACATACAGTACAGACCAAATGTTTGGACACACCTTCTCATTTAAAGAGTTTTCTGTATTTTCATGAATATGAAAATTGTAGATTCACACTGAAGGCATCAAAACTGTGAATTGACACATGTGGAATAATATACTTAACAAAAAAGTGTGAAACAACTGAAAATATGTCTTATATTCTAGGTTTTGGAAAGTAGCCACCTTTTGCTTTGATTACTGCTTTGCACACTCTTGGCATTCTCTTGTTGAGCTTCAAGAGGTAGTCACTCTCGAAGAGTGGTAGACTACCTCTTGAAGCTCATCAAGAGAATGCCAAGAGTGTGCAAAGCAGTAATCAAAGCAAAAGGTGGCTACTTTGAAGAAACCTAGAATATAAGACATATTTTCAGTTTCACTCTTTTTTGTTAAGTGTATTATTCCACATGTGTTATGCCGGAGTATATATAATATTTGGGGGCTGCTGCTGGGCTGCCACATTCTCCAAATAATATATACAGCCCAGCAGAACCTCCAAGTAATGTATACAGCCCGCACCCTCTATGTTATACATAAGCCCACAGCCTCTATATTATATATACAGTCCAGCAGTCTCCATATTATATATACAGTCCTGTAGTCTCCATATTGTATCTACAGCCCTGAACAGCCTTCTATATTATATATACAGCCCACTCAGGTGCCTGTATATTATATATACACAGGCTTCAATTTCTATATTGTATTCATGAATCTTGGTATGTGTTAAAGGGGCCCAATGACAATGTTTCATCTGGGGCCCACAAAAACCTGGACACTGATAATCTTTTTTTGAGTAATTACTCAGTTGGCTGCCATCTTTGCATACCCGTGTCCAACAACAGCGGCCGGGTGAGTAATTGTGCATGCTCAAGCTGCATGCACACTTACGCATCCACCATTTTTGTACACCACAGGGGTATGGAGACAGCTTACAGCAGTGAAAGCGCACAAGGGGGGCAGAGACAGCACAAAATGAGGAAAGAGAGCACATGGGGATTGAGACAGCACAAGGGGACAGATACCAAAAAGGGAGTTAGAGCACACAGGGAAAAAAAGAGCACACAGGGGGCTGAGGCAAAACGCAGTGGGGAGAGTGCATGGTGGGAGAGAGAGTACAAGGGGAAGGAGCACACAGGGCAGAGAGATAGCCCACTGGGAGAGAGAGCATATGGGGGAGAGACAGCACAAGGGTAGAGAGAATACACAGGGAAAGAAAGAACATACAGTGCAGAGAGGAAGACAGTGCAGAAGGGAAGAGAGCGCAAAAGTGGAAGAGAGCACACAGAGAGAAGAGAGCAAACCAAGGAAAGAGAAAGCGCACATTAAAAGAGAGAGCGCACAAGGGGAAAGGACAGGTCTTAGAGAGAGAGTGCACAGAGGTAAAGAGAGAGAGCACATAGGGGACAGAGCACAGTGGGAGATAGTTCAAAGGAGAGAGCATATGAGGGGAGAAAACAGCACAGAGGTAGAGAGACAGCACACAGGGGGAGAGCGCACATGGTGGAGACAGCTTAAAGAAGAGCACAGTGGGGAGAAGACAGCACAGGGGGAGAGAGACTGCACACATGGGAAGAGCCTTTAGAGCAAAGACAGCTCAAAGGAGAGAGCACATGAGGGGGGAAGACAGCACAAAGGGGGAGAGCACACAGGGGAGACAGTGCATAGGGGGCAACAGCACAAATGAGAGCACAGAGGAGAGAAGACAGCACAGGAGGTGAAAGACAGCACATGAGGGAGAGCGCACAGCGGGGAAAGAAACAGCGCACAGGGGGAAGACAATTTAAAGGAGAGAGCACCAAGGGAAGACGATAGCATGGGTGGAGAGAAAGTGGACAGGGGAGAAAGCATAAGGGGAGAGATGGACGCTACCCACAGCACCACAAATCCCAGATCCATCTTTACATCACTGCCCTCCAGGGGCGATCACACAGGGCACCCATCTAGTATTATATATAGTGTGATCTATCATGAAGCGGCAAACTTGTGAATCCTCACAGCACACGCAGTCTGCTTTGCGGATTCTCCGGTGTCTCTTGCATATACCCACATCCACTCTTAGTGGAGGATTTCCAAATCTGCAGTCACATAGAATGACTGCAGACCTGAAGTTTAAAGCGGGACAACCATTTTAACAGAAAAAATCTTTTTCTTTGCACTTCAAGTTATTTAATTTAAATCAGCATGGGGATTGGAGATTAAGACAATTTATATAATGCTATAAGATTCACATCTCAGCCATTTCATTGATTCTCACTCAGTGCCTTGGCAGAGAACCCCATCTAAAAGGGGACCAGTCTATGTGTGCACCTCGATATAATACACAGGTCTGTGCCAACCACCAATATAACAATAGTATACAGGAAACAGAAACGTTTTTGGTGTATAATAAAGGCACCAACAACCTGGAAATTCAATTACCGTATATACTCGTGTATAAGCCGACCCGTGTATAAGCCGATCCCCCTACTTTTGCCCCCAAAAACTGGGAAAACTTATTGACTCGCGTATAAGCCGAGGGTGGACTCCAGCACAGGTATACAACCCCCAGCAGTGAGGTATACAGCCCCCAGCAGTGTGGTATACAGGCCCCAGTAGTATGGTATACAGCAGCCCCCAGTGGTATACAGCAGGCCCCCAGGCGTATAAGCAGGCCCCCAGGGGTATTCAGCAGGCCCCAGGGGTATCAACAGGCCCCCAGGGGTATACAGCAGGCCCCCATGGGTATACAGCAGGCCCCATGGGTATCAGCAGGCCCCCAGGGGTATCAGCAGGCCCCCAGGGGTATACAGCAGGCCCCCAGGGGTATCCAGCAGGCCCCCAGGGGTATACAGCAGGCCCCCAGGGGTATACAGCAGGCCCCCAGGGGTATACAGCAGGCCCCCAGGGGTATTCAGCAGGCCCCCAGGGGTATTCAGCAGGCCCCCAGGGGTATACAGCAGGCCCCCAGGGGTATTCAGCAGGCCCCCAGGGGTATTCAGCAGGCCCCCAGGGGTATTCAGCAGGCCCCAGGGGTATCAACAGGCCCCCAGGGGTATACAGCAGGCCCCCATGGGTATACAGCAGGCCCCATGGGTATCAGCAGGCCCCCAGGGGTATACAGCAGGCCCCCAGGGGTATCAGCAGGCCCCCAGGGGTATACAGCAGGCCCCCAGGGGTATTCAGCAGGCCCCAGGGGTATCAGCAGGCCCCCGGGGGTATCAGCAGGCCCCCGGGGGTATCAGCAGGCCCCCGGGGGTTTATACAGCAGGCCCCCGGGGGTTTATACAGCAGGCCCCCGGGGGTTTATACAGCAGGCCCCCGGGGGTTTATACAGCAGCCCCCAGCACAGGTGTATACTGCAGCCCCCAGCAGTGTGATATACAGGGCCCCCGGCAGTGGTATACAGCCCCCCCGCCTAGTACCGGGCCCCCATGCTGCGGCACAGCATACAGTAGCTCATACATTACCATCTCCTGCAGCGCGCGCTTCCTCCATCTCCCGCCCGGCTTGTTGCTGTAGTGTCATGTGACGCGCCAGTCACATGACACTACAGGAAGATGCCGGCTGGGACATGGAGGAGCCGCGCGCTGCAGGGAGAGATGGTAGTGTATGAACTACTGTATGCTGTGCCGCAGCATGGGGGCCCGGTACTAGGCGGGGGGTTTTGGGGATGCATACCACTGCCGGGGGCCGCCAGGGGCTGTGTCCGGCGATATGCACTGCATCCCCTTGCCGGGGATGGACAGGGGGATGCGTGCATATCAATGAGGCGGGCCCACGTGACCGCGCGGTGTCACTGCAGCCCCCTCCTGCCTCCTCCTGCGCCCAGTTAGAGCCCCCGTCCCCGTCACACTCAGCACACACATGTATATACTCGTGTATAAGCCGAGGGGGGACTTTTCAGCCCAATTTTTGGGCTGAAAAAGTCGGCTTATACACGAGTATATACGGTATATGGTGTAAAAAATAACCAAGAAGGAACCGCCACACAGGATATATATTTAAAGAGAATAAACAAGCTTTATTGAACACTAAATTATAATGACACACACATTTAAAACACAAGTAAAAGTAGTACACAGACTACAGATGAGGTGTGTGGGTGCTGACCATGCTGCAGACCATGGTCGCAAGCAATAAATATATGATAAAGTGCTACAGCCACATCTATATTGCACCTAATATTCACAGAGCCGTATTATATAAAGCATGTATATGTCCACCAGACAATATAAGTAACCTGATATTACCAAACATTGGAAACATCGACAAGAGGCCCAAGAATTCACAAGTATCAGTGCATAAATAAATGTGGCAATATATATTCAGTAATATGATCTGATAGATGTATTATCCCCAGTTTTGGTTTAGAAGATCTATAGAGCTGAGGGATTCCAGGGTCATCCTTAACTGAATCAGACCATGTGGCTGTAGCACTTTATCATATATTTATTGCTTGCGACCATGGTCTGCAGCATGGTCAGCACCCACACACCTCATCTGTAGTCTGTGTACTACTTTTACTTGTGTTTTAAATGTGTGTGTCATTATAATTTAGTGTTCAATAAAGCTTGTTTATTCTCTTTAAATATATATCATGTGTGGCGGTTCCTTCTTGGTTATTTTTTACACCATATAATTGAATTTCCAGGTTGTTGGTGCCTTTATTATACACCAAAAAAGTTTCTGTTTCCTGTTGGCAGAGAACCCCTTATTTCTTAATCTCTTTAATGTATCATTAATGACCCTAATTAAATAGACAATATACTGCGATTAAGAGCAATTATAAAATGACAAGTCATCAGTTAGTATAATATTTTTTGTTTGTAAATAGAAAACACATTCTTCTGCATTGTCTCATTTCTCATGTAGGTGTCAATCTGCCATTATATAGATCTTCAATGTGAGAATGATACTATATAACTTTACACTGGTTCTGCCAGTCTGGAAGATTCAATGGTCTGTATGATATGCAGTCTAGATGTTTCATAGTAGGAATAATTTCAGTACAATTCCTTTCCTTAATCATCAGTGGTACTTCATAAATTATTAAATATATTACCATGCTAAGAGTGTTGTATCAAGTTGTTTAACAGCTGTGCCCCAGTCCCCAGCCTCCCATCCTAGTACCTGCCAAGGGGTGATATTGGAGGTTGTATTGGAAGTAAACTGCAAAGTTGCTTATTTTTACCAGCACTTTGCAAATTAACCCAACAAAGATGATGACAGAGCCTTTATAATACCATTCTATACAACATTAATATTAATACAATGCTAAAATACGGTAGGTTAAATCATTACATAGAACCACAAAGTTGCCTAAACCCCTTCACGACAAATGACGTCTATGTACATTATTGGTCGTGTCACCTAAATTAATGCAGGCTCACACACTGAGCCCACATCTTTCACTGCACATGTTAGTTGATCTGATCAGCCATCATGTGCAGCTAACAGATGCGGGAGGATGGGAGATCTGCCCACGCCTGTTAACTAATTAACTTGCTTTGTGAATCACTAACATTTAACATGTGTCGGCGGGGTTCGCATCTTAGCTCGATCCCATCAGTGGCCTCTTAACATAACTGTGGGGCACCAATGGGTTGTCATGAGAGTCGGGGGTCAGCTGATGACTCCTGCCTCTGTCGTGATGAATTTCCTGTGAACACAGGCTGAGTGCTGGCATTCACATGAGATGACCATTTGTGCTCTACAGAGCAATGCTGATGCACGGCTGTGTACAGCACAAGCGATCAGACAGCTGCGGCTTCAAGTCCTTTAAGTTTTTAAATGTTTTTAAAAATAGAAAAAAACGTACAAAAACACAAGAGTTCAAATCACTTCCCGTTTGCCCCATTAAAAATAAAGCAATAAATTTTAAAAATCACATATAATCGCCACATTTAAAAATTCATGAAATATCAAAATATAAAACTAATTAACCCGATTGATAAAGTGTGTAACGGAAAAAAAATTAAAAACACCAGAATTAAACTTATTTGGTCACCTCAAAATTGAAATACAATGCAATAAGGCCGGTTTCACATTTGCGTTTGAGACGCAACATTTGCGAATGCAGAAAACGAATGTGTACTGCGTTCCTATGTTTAACATGGGGACTAAGGTACCTGCATTAGGCTGCGTTCACATGCATTTGCATTCGCATGCGTTTCTTCAAAGTACCCTCTGAACGCAACATGTTGCATTATTGGGTGTCGGAGGATGCTTGCTTCCTACACAAGCATCCTGAAGTGCAGAAACAATGCATTCAGTTCAATGGAGCTGCACTGCCATCCTCATGTCACCGCAGCCAAATGCAGCATTTTTTATTTTTTATTTTTTCCTCTCTCGCTCTCACTCTTCTACCCTCCTGACTGCTATAATGGTATTTTATGGCACAGAAATCACTCCAACGCATTTTTATGGACTTTTTTTTGTTCTTACGCAGCCATTGAATCCACGCTGCGTATGCCAGCGCTTATATGAGTTCGTTCCTGCGTCTGCACACATGCTTACAGGCGCATGCAGCATGAACGCAAATGTGAAACCAGCCTAAAAGATGATTAAAATATTGCATCTACCCAAAAATAGTGTAATTAAAAATGTCAGCTCAAGACACTAAAGATAAGCCATCAAACAGCCCCATATCTTAAAAAATGAGAATGTGACAGGTTGCGGAAAATGGTGACAAATTTGCACTTTTTTTTTCTTACAAATTTCTGAATTTGTTTTGTTACTTAAATACATTTTTGGTATCTACAAACTCATAGGGTACCTTTACACGTCGCAACATTGCATGCAATTTCACTTGCAACTTACTGGTTGCAGTGAAATCATGGACACATTGTTACATTTGTACACTGCAACAAAATAGAACAATGTGTCCATGATTTCACTGCAACCAGAAAGTTGCAAGTGAAATTGCATGCAATGTTGCAACGTGTAAAGGTACCCATACTGACCTAGGGAATCATACTGCCAGCTCAGTTGTACAGTAGACTGAACATGGCTAATAAAAATTATTGTGGAGGTGCACTTTTTTTTTGCAATTTCACCGCATTTGGAATTTTTTTTCCCATTTTCCAGTACATTATATGGTAAAATGAATGTTGATTGCTCTCAGTGGGAGAAACAAGATAATAATTTTGTAGTTGTGATACATTTTAATGGCTAACAAAATTAAATAAGTGATGTTACAAGGCGAGCTTTCGAGACATCTCAGGTCTCTTCATCAGGCATGGTATGACAAAATATTAAAAGAAACTCGAATATATACATGAACAACTAGAGCAGATACAAGGTATAATGAATGCATATTTGAATAAATAAACAAAACATAGCCTAGAGAGGATCCTCAATCAGTCAGACTTAGGGCCCTTTCACATCAGCGTTTTTTGAAAATCGCGGCAGATGCGGTGAAAAAACCGCATCTGCCGCGATTACCGCATACCGGCTGCACTTGCGGCGCGGTTGCGGTTTTTGCCATGCAAAGTATAGGTGTACTTGCGGCAGGTGCGGCAAGTGCGGTTTTGCACTTGCGGCAGGTGCGGCCGCGAAAAAAACCGCGGTCAGCCGCGGTTTTTTTCGCGGCCGCACCTGCCCCAAGTGCAAAACCGCACTTGCCGCACCTGCCGCAAGTACGCCTATACTTTGCATGGCAAAAACCGCAACCGCGCCGCAAGTGCAGCCGGTATGCGGTAATCGCGGCAGATGCGGTTTTTTCACCGCATCTGCCGCGATTTTCAAAAAATGCTGATGTGAAAGGGCCCTTAGGCTGCTTTCACATCAGCTGTAATCGCTGATCGCGGCAGTTGCGGTGAAAAAAGCGCAACTGCCGCGATTACCGCATAACGACCGCGATCAATGTCTATGGAGCTTGCGGTAAGTGTGCGGCAGGTGTGGCAAGTGCGGTTTTGGCACCTGCCGCAAGTGCCGAAACCGCTCCTGCCGCACATTTACCACAAGCCCCATAGACATTGTATGGGGCTTGCCGCAAGTGTGCCGCGATCGCGGCCGTTATGCGGTAATCGCAGCAGTTGCGTTTTTTTCACCGCAACTGCCGCGATCAGCTTTTACTGCTGATGTGAAAGGGGCCTTAGTGATGTAAACATTTTTATGACCCTAATTTATATGTAAACCTGGTGTCTTCAGACTTCAGTCTCTTTGAAAAACATTCTTCAGATGTTATAATGAACCATAAATTCATCAGATAGGTTTAGCCTTTTATGAATGCAGTCAAAAGATCTAATGAACGTGGATTCACCGACCATTCGATGTTTCTGTGATTTGAAATTACCTCCAGAATTGCAACTTTCATATTTTCAATGTTATGTCCTTGACTAATAAAATGTTTGGCTACTGGTAAATTGATTTTTTTGTCTGTAAATGTGTGACGATGAGACCTCATCCTTACTCTTAGCCGTTGTCCTGTCTCCCCAACATACAAAGTCCCCACAGGACATACAGTTGTGGCCAAAAGTATTGACACCCCTGCAATTCTGTCAGATAATACTCAGTTTCTTCCTGAAAATGATTGCAATCATAAATTCTTTGGTATTATTATCTTCATTTAATTTGTCTTCAATGAAAAAACACAAAAGAGAATGAAGCAAAAAGCAAAACATTGAACATTTCACACAAAACTCCAAAAATGGGCCAGACAAAAGTATTGGCGCCCTCAGCCTAATACTTGGTTGCACAACCTTTAGCCAAAATAACTGGGATCAACCGCTTTCGGTAACCATCAATGAGTTTCTTACAATGCTCTGCTGAAATTTCAGACCATTCTTCTTTGGCAAACTGCTCCAGGTCCCTGATATTTGAAGGGTGTCTTCTCCAAACTGCCATTTTTAGATCTCGCCACAGGTTTTCTATGGGATTCAGGTCTGGACTCATTGCTGGCCACCTTAGAAGTCTTCAGTGCTTTCTCTGAAACCATTTTCTAGTGCTTTTTGAAGTGTATTTTGGGTCATTGTCCTGCTGGAAGACCCATGACCTCTGAGGGAGACCCAGCTTTCTCACACTGGGCCCTATATTATGCTGCAAAATTTGTTGGTAGTCTTCAGACTTCATAATGCCATGCACACGGTGAAGCAGTCCAGTGCCAGAGGCAGCAAAGCAACCCCAAAACATCAGGGAACCTCCGCCATGTTTGACTGTAGGGACCGTCAATTTTTCTTTTCCGTCCACATCTAGGGAGGTTAGCCACAGTGCCATGGGCTTTAAACTTCTTGATGACACTGCGCACGGTAGACACAGTAACATTCACGTCTTTGGAGATGGACTTATAGCCTTGAGATTGCTCATGCTTCCTCACAATTTGGTTTCTCAAGTCCTCAGACAGTTCTTTGGTCTTCTTTCTTTTCTCCATGCTCAATGTGGTACACACAAGGACACAGGACAGAGGTTGAGTCAACTTTAAACCATGTCAACTGGCTGCAAGAGTGATTTAGTTATTGCCAACACCTGTTAGGTGCCACAGGTAAGTTACAGGTGCTGTTAATCACACAAATTAGAGAAGCATCACATGATTTTTCTAACAGTGCCAATACTTTTGTCCACCCCCTTTTTTATGTTTGCTGTGGAATTAGATCCAATTTGGCTTTAGGACACTTTTTTTGTCTTTTTTCATTGAAGACAAATTGAATGAAGATAATAATACCAAAGAATTTGTGATTGCAATCATTTTCAGGAAGAAACTGAGTATTATCTGACAGAGTTGCAGGGGTGTCAATACTTTTGTCCACAACTGTATAGTGCACATAATTAAATACACAACATCTTAATAATCTGGACTGAGACTGAACATGAACTTCTAAAATTCCATGATAATTTCAACAAATTTCATCCCACCATAAACTTGACACAGGACTAGTGATGGGCGAGTCCTAAATTACTCGGAATCGCTTGACTCTAGCGAGTCCGAGCCCGGGACTTGCTACTCGTTGCGAGTCTAGCGAGTCCAATGTTAATGAATGGGGAAGCGAGTAATAGCGAGTAATGTGCGATTTACAAATCGCAGATGTGTTTCGGAAGCTTCAGGCTCTATCTGCTACAATAGCTAAATCATGTTTAATAGGCACAGTCACAGCACAGTTAACTCTCTGCTTACCGGCGCTGCAGTGATCGGTAAGCAGGGAGTTAAATCCAGCAGCTTATGAATGAGTCGGCTCTGTGCTGTCGGCACTGCTTAATGCTCACAGCCTCACTGACTCATCACACAGCAGGGGAGCGCATTTCCACCCCCTGTGGTGTGATGTGTGATGTAGCAGAGCTGAATGAGTTCAACAAGAAGAAGAAGGAAGACAGACGACAGAAGAGAGAAGAAAGAAGAGAGAAGACCTGGGTCTTTGGAGGGATATGTGGTGGTAATAAAGTTGGAGTCCCTAATGGTGTCTGTGTCTTTATTTTTAATAAATAATTTTTCTCTGTGTGGTGTTTTTTTTAACCCTTTATTGGAGATTCTTAGTGGCCGGGTCAAACCTGGCCTGACATTAAGAATCTCGGGCTTAATGCCAGCTTGTATAACAAAGCTGGTAATAACCCCTTTATTACCCAGCGTGCCATCGCCACCAGGGCCGCTGGAAGAGCGGGGTTCAGCGCCAGAGGATGGCGCTTCAATGAACGCGCCATCTTCTGGGGCAGCTGCGGCCTGCAATTTGCAGCGGGGGGTGCCCAGAAAGCTTGGGCCTCCCTGCGCTGCGGATTCCAGCCTCCAGCTGCTTAGCTGTACCTGGCTAGACATAGAAATTGCGCGGAGCCCCACGCATTTTTTTTTATTATTTTCATGAAATTCATAAAATAATTAAAAAAAAGGGTTCCCCTATATTCTTGTGTCCGGCCAGGTACAAATAGGCACCTGGGGGCTGGGGGCAGCCCGTCGCTGCCTGCTGGATCCGGCTGGTTCCAGAAATACGGCGAAGCCGACGTCACTTTTTTTCTGAAAAATCAATAAAACAATCCTAAAAAAGGGACTGCATCTTTATTAACCCCTCGCCCATGGTCCAGGGTTAATAAAGATGCAGTCCCTTTTATTTACATTGTTTTATGGATTTGTCAGAAAAAAATTTGACGTGGGCTTTGCCTTATTTCTGGAACCAGCCGGATCCAGCAGGCAGCGACGGGCTGCCCCCAACCCCCAGGTGCCTATTTGTACCTGGCCGGACACAAGAATATAAGGAAGCCCTTTTTTTTTTTTATTTCATGAATTTCATGAAATAATAAAAATAAAATGCGTAGGGCTCCGCGCAATTTCTATGTCTAGCCAGGTACAGCTAAGCAGCTGGAGGCTGGAATCCGCAGCGCAGGGAGGCCCAAGCTTTCTGGGCACACCCCGCTGCAAATTGCAGCCAGCAGCCGCCCCAGAAGATGGCGCGTTCATTGAAGCGCCATCCTCTGGCGCTGAACCCCTCTCTTCCAGCGGCCCTGGTGGCGGTGGCACGCTGGGTAATAAAGGGGTTAATACCAGCTTTGTTATACAAGCTGGTATTAAGCCCGAGATTCTTAATGTCAGGCCACGTTTGACCCGGCCACTAAGAATCTCCAATAAAGGGTTAAAAAAAACACAACACAGAGAAAATTTTTTATTAGAAATAAAAAAAAAAAAAGCCATTAGGGACTCCATCTTTAATTAAAAAAGTCCTCTTCCGTCCGACATAGTCCAAAACACGATGTCCTCTCTTCTACATCCCCTGTGCATAGATAGATGTCTATGCACAGGGAATGAGCAGACTGAGAACAATCTCAGCTCTGCTACATCATCTCTGTGCACAGACATTAATGTCTGTACACAGGGAGAGTAGGCGGGCTCTAGGACCCTGGAGCTGCGGCAGCCTACAGGACCCGAGCCCGGCACAGAGCAGACAGCCGGACTCATTACTGTGCGAGTTTCCCTGCTATTACTTGCACAGTAACGAGTCTAATGCAAGTCAATGGCAATCCTAGTTTTGTCAGAGTCTCTGACAAAACTAGGATTGCCATTGATTTGCATTGGACTCGTTACTGTGCGAGTAATCGCTGGGAAACTCGCAGAGTACCGAGTCCTGCGAGTCCCTTACTACTCGCCGAGTAACGAGTCCTAGCGAGTAGACTCGCCCATCCCTACACAGGACCAGTGGCGTAACAACTGCCCCGCGGGCCCCGGTGCAAGACTCACACCGGGGCCCCCTTGGTGAGAAGCGGGGGGGGTTGGCTCTGTGCTAGTGGACTTCCAGTCCTCCCTCACCACCTCTGCCGGCGCTATCGCGGTCGCGGCGGGTGGCTGGAGGCTGAGGCAGTAGGGCCCCCCGGGGATCTCGGGGCCCCCCCGGGGACCGCTGCGACCGCGGTAGTTACACCACTGCACAGGACCACTCAAAAACAGAAATCAACTTCCTGGA
Source organism: Allobates femoralis (assembly GCA_033576535.1). Lineage (NCBI taxonomy): Eukaryota > Metazoa > Chordata > Amphibia > Anura > Aromobatidae > Allobates > Allobates femoralis. The sequence goes on from JARQOC010000004.1 coordinate 110,407,104, forward strand.
TACCACCATAAAAATTCTAAATGGTTCATTCCAGCCCTTGGTGTATCAGAAACCGAATGACCATCGCACATAACTCAGATGGACCCTTTCCACCCAAAACACATTAAAAAGTCCATTGTCTACAGCCAGGCCCTCAGATATAACTGTATTTGCTCCCAGTCAGTGGACAGGGATGAACACTTAAACTTTCTAAAAAAGATATTTTTAAACCAAGGCTACCACCCCACCTCCATTGAGGATTAGATCATTAAGGATCCCTAGAAGTCAAGCACTTCAATACAGAGAAAAAGAAGAAAACCATCGTGTCCTCTGGTGGTGACCTACAACCCACAGCTGGAGGTACTGAGGAAAACTGCCAGCTATCTTCATCATATCCTACACAAAAATTGAGAGATTAAAAATAATGTCCAAAGACCCTCCCTTGCTGTGCTACAGGCAGCCTCCCAATTTAAGAAACATCATGATCCGAAGTTCGATGCCCTTAGATACACCAAGAGGAGCTTATCCATACACTTACAAGCATGAAATTTTGCACAGCCACCTAATTTCATGCAGGGAACATCATAGACTATGTTCTGAGGGGAAACATTAAGCCCACGTTTTACATTTATTTACCCCAAAAATGCTTATTTACTGTTTGTATGTGTCAGGTAATATATACTGCCTTTGCTGTTTTGACTGTTAGCCTGGATATTTATCAGATGGCCTATGGCACCCAATCATAGCTCAGCTTCTATTTTGCTACAGGTCACTAATTGGAGCTCTGACTGATTGCAATATGCAATGAAGGACATTCTTTGTCAAATGTGCAACAAGGGTTTCATAGAAACAAAGTACAATATTGCTAAATTCACAGCATTTGTCTCTCACAATGAGCTACTGTTGGTACCAGACCAATCAGACGCCTACAGCCAAATTTTAAGTTTCACTGAAACCAACAAAAGTAGGATTGTTTTCCTGGATGGTCCAGCTGCAACAAGAAAGACATTTTTAATCAACTTGCTCCTGGCAATATTTCAGCAACAACAAAAGATTGCAAGTGCAGCGGCATCTTCTGGAATTGTAGCTATACTTTTAACTAGTGGTAGGACAGCTCATTCGACATTCAAGCTACTGCTTAACCTGTCTCACAGTGACAGCCCGGGGTGTGACATTGGCAAGGGATCAGGAGAGGCTAGGGATGGGCGAATCTACTCGCTAGGACTCGTTACTCGGCGAGTAGTAAGGGACTCGCAGGACTCGGTACTCTGCGAGTCTCCCAGTGATTACTCGCACGAGTCCAATGCAAATCAATATCAATCCTAGTTTTGTCAGAAACGCTGACAAAACTAGGATTGCCATTGTTTGCATTAGACTCGTGCGAGTAATCACTGGCTACTGTGCCAGTGATAGCAGGGAAACTCGCAGATAACTGCTGTTTCTTTGCGAGCCGAGTCCAGCTGTCTTCTCTGTGCAGCTCCAGGGTCCTAGAGCCCGCCTGCTCACAGACATTATGTAGCAGTGCTGAGATTGTTCTCAGTCTGCTCATTCCCTGTGTACAGACATGAATGTCTGTGCACAGAGATGATGTAGCAGTGCTGAGATTGTTCTCAGTCTGCTCATTCCCTGTGTACAGACATGAATGTCTGTGCACAGAGATGATGTAGCAGTGCTGAGATTGTTCTCAGTCTGCTCATTCCCTGTGTACAGACATGAATGTCTGTGCACAGAGATGATGTAGCAGAGCTGAGATTGTTCTCAGTCTGCTCATTCCCTGTGTACAGACATGAATGTCTGTGCACAGAGATGATATAGCAGAGCTGAGATTGTTCTCAGTCTGCTTATTCCCTGTGCATAGACATCTATATTTATGCACAGGGGATGTAGCAGAGAGGACATCGCGTTTTGGACTGCGTCGGACGGAAGAGGATTTTTTTAATTAAAGATGGAGTCCCTAATGGCTTTTTTTTTTATTTCTAATAAAAAATTTTCCTTGTGTTGTGTTTTTTTTAAAACAATTTAATAGAAATTCATGGCGGTCATGTCTAATATTGGCGTGACCGCCATAAATTTCGGCTTAGGGCCAGCTGATAATACAAAGCTGGCCCTAACCTCTTTATTACCCAGCGTGCCACCGCTACCAGGGCCGCTGGAAGAGCGGGGTTCAGCGCCAGAGGATGGCGCTTCAATGAACGCGCCATCTTCTGGGGCGGCTGCGGGCTGCAATTTGCAGCGGGGGGTGCCCAGAAAGCTTGGGCATCCCTGCGCTGCGGATTCTAGCCCCCAGCTGCTTAGCTGTACCTGGCTAGACATAGAAATTGCGCGGAGCCCCACGCATTTTTTTTTTATTATTTCATGAATTTCAGAGTCAGAGTCTCAGAGTCAGAGTCTCAGAGTCAGAATCTCAGAATTTCATGAAATAATTAAAAAAAAATGCGTGGGGCTCCGCGCAATTTCTATATCTAGCCAGGTACAGCTAAGCAGCTGGGGGCTGGAATCCGCAGCGCAGGGATGCCCAAGCTTTCTGGGCACCCCCCGCTGCAAATTGCAGCCCGCAGCCGCCCCAGAAGATGGCGCGTTCATTGAAGCGCCATCCTCTGGCGCTGAACCCCGCTCTTCCAGCGGCCCTGGTAGCGATGGCACGCTGGGTAATAAAGAGGTTAGGGCCAGCTTTGTATTATCAGCTGGCCCTAAGCCCGAAATTTATGGCGGTCACGCCAATATTAGACATGACCGCCATGAATTTCTATTAAATTGTTTAAAAAAAAACACAACACAAGGAAAATTTTTTATTAGAAATAAAAAAAAAAGCCATTAGGGACTCCATCTTTAATTAAAAAAATCCTCTTCCGTCCGACGCAGTCCAAAACGCGATGTCCTCTCTGCTACATCCCCTGTGCATAAATATAGATGTCCATGCACAGGAAATAAGCAGACTGAGAACAATCTCAGCTCTGCTACATCATCTCTGTGCACAGACATTCATGTCTGTACACAGGGAATGAGCAGACTGAGAACAATCTCAGCTCTGCTACATCATCTCTGTGCACAGACATTCATGTCTGTACACAGGGAATGAGCAGACTGAGAACAATCTCAGCTCTGCTACATCATCTCTGTGCACAGACATTCATGTCTGTACACAGGGAATGAGCAGACTGAGAACAATCTCAGCACTGCTACATCAGGCAGCAGGCAGGCTCTAGGACCCTGGAGCTGGGGCAGCCAGAACACAGAGAAGACAGGATCTTATCTGTGCGAGTCAGCGATTACTTACAAAGTAAACGAGCAATGCAAATGACAAAACTAGGATTGCTTCAGGCTGAAGCTTCGGAGACACATCTGCGATTTGTAAATCTCACACTACTCGCTATTACTCGCTTCCCCATTCATTAACATTGGACTCGCTAGACTCGCAACGAGTAGCGAGTCCTGGGCTCGGACTCGCTAGAGTCAAGCGATTCCGAGTAATTTAGGATTCGCCCATCACTAGGAGAGGCCAACCTGCAGTGCCATCATTTGGGATGAAGTCACTATGTCACACAAGATGTCTCTTGAAGCAGTGGACAGATTGCTGCACGACTTGCATGGAAACATTTCTATCATGGGAGGTGTAGCTGTTTTAGCTGGTGACTTTCATCAAACACCACACATTATTCCTAGATCACCACCTACAGATGAACTCATCGTCTGCCTCAAAACATCGTACCTTTGGAGACAAGTAAGGCTGGGGTCACACATAGAAATCCGTTTTTGGAAGTGATTTCCATGACCAATCTGTTTTTTTTGGGGTGCTTTTTGAGCCTCCTACACCCCTGAACGTTTTTGGACTTAGTCATTTTTTGACCAAAATTCTCAAAAAAACGGATCCGTTTTTTTAAGGCACCCCAAAAACGTTGCTGAACACACACATGAGGGTCCACATGACAGCCGATATTTCTACTGGACTGTTCTCTAGCCAGCTGCTGACTATTGGAGATGACAATGCATCAGTAAACTCAACCACTGGACGGATCATGTTTCCACACAATGTTTCCTACATCATGACATCCATTGAGGAGCTAAAAGCAAAGGTTTTTTCAAACATTCAACACATATTAAGAAAATGTATCTGGCTATGTGAAAGAGCTATTCTAGTTCTGATAAATGATAGTGTCAACACCATCAATCTTCAACTTCTAAGTCTCCTTTCAGGTGTGTGCAGGACCTACAAGTCAGAGGATACACTGACAGAACCACCCCAAGCATTATTTTATCCAAAAGAGTTCCTCAACTCCCTGGAACCACAAGGACTTCCTCCACATAACCTCATTCTAAAACCTGGAGCACCTATTCTGCTGTTGAGAAATTTAGATCCACCAAAGATGAATAATGGAACAAGACCCTTGATTAAGAACCTGTTTCCATGTGTAATTGAAGCAACCATTGTGACAGGATGTGCCAAATTAGAGGACGTTTTCATTCCAACAATTCCACCCATTCCATCTGATTTGCCTTTTGATTTTAAACTCCTCCAGTTTCCAGTTCGACTGGCATTTACAATGTCCATTAACAAGGCTCAGGGGCAGCCCTGGAAAGTAGCAGGAATTGATTTGCAATATCTATGATCAGGGCTGCCACTAGGAATTTCGGGGCCCCTGACTGCCAAAATTTTGGGGCCCCCCTGAGACTCCTCCCAGCCCCACCCATGCTCCGCCTCCACCCAAACATACATTATATTTGTAATGAAAAATTGGAACAGCACCAAAAATTACCTCAATTTATGTGCAAAGCTTTTATGTGCACAGTGCCCCATTACTAGGGCATTACATATCAATTAAGGATGAAGAAAATTCATTTTCCAATGATTTGTTATATATCATTATATAGTATGTAAAATTGTGCTATCTAAAATACAACATTTGCAACAAAAGGTAAAAATACCTTCATATGATAAAGAAAAAATAATTATGGCTCTTGTAAAGCAGGGTGAAAACTCAAAAATGAAAAATGATAGTGTCGGTAAGCAGATACACCATCCGTTGGACTGAGATACTTGGAACCTGAATCATTATTGTATTTCCACCTGTTTTTTTGCTACTTTTTGGTGTTTATCGATTGTTTTTAATTTGCACCATTCTTCTTTTTATTTGTGCCTTTTTTTTTGTGTTCACTTGTTTGACATTAAGGGGGAGTTTAGGGTTTCCAGATGTTTTTGGCTCAGTCATGATTAACGTAACAGTTATGGTAACATATTTTATTGGTGTCTGATATTGTCTGTGAATTCATAAAATGTATATAATATTTTTGAGAACATACCTAAGGTTTTAACAGGTCTGCAGTATTCGAGTGCCATCTAGTGGTTAGAAAGATATATTGATAAAGAATTGAGGTTTTATCTTCCGCTTTTTTTTTAGGAGATATAAGTATTAGGGCCACTTTACACACACCAACTTCTGTGTCCAACTTCTGAACAACTTACTGGTTGCAGTGAAATCATGGACACATTGCTCCATTTTGTGGCTGTGTACAAATGGAACAATGTGTCCATGATTTCACTGCAACCAGAGATCTGTTCAGAAGTTGGTCACTGAAGTTGGTGTGTGTAAAGCGGCCCTTACAGTCAGTTTGTGATTTTCCTAAAGTTGTAAAAAGTATTATGGGATTTTATTCTGGACTGTTTTTTACGAGTACTTATATATATGTGATGAGTCCACACTTACAGTACGATGCACTCACAGCTGTAACTACAATCAAAGGTACAACCATTAGAGCTTCACTGTCCCCATTGGGTGTAAATATTGTGAGTATACTGGCAATACTGTACATGACCGGTATGTATCGCACAGACTCAGATCTGTCGCGATGTGAAACCAGAAAGTTTGTCTGGGACTTGTAGAGCCAAGAATCTCACTATTTGAAAGCTCTCGTTTCATAGGATGTTTGGAAGTGATGGGATTGACTGAACATCTGACAGACCCCTCCAGGGCCTTACGATACTTGGAACCTGGCTTTGAGGCTTCATCATGGGGGTCACAGGGACCAGGACTCAGCTCCATGACCCTGGCAGTGTCATTAAAAGTTTGATGTGGGTGGCTCACTCTCTTAGGGATAGGGACCTGGCATGGAGGGTTCACTCTGAAAGGGATAAATGGACCTGGGGATACTTGTTAATTTTACGTGATGCCACCTGCAGGTTGCGGCTATAGATGGCTGCCACTGCACAACAGTTCTCCTAGGGGCCCATGGTTGGGGGGCAGGAATGTTCTTAAACCCTCTACGGGTAGGGCTGACCCCCAGGGCAGCTCGAGGCACCTGAGTGAGTTGGTGTAGTATTTGTGGTGCTTTTGATGCGTCAAGAAAGTTCACAGACCCAGTGGGTTGCAGTCTTCAGATCTTTCACTCACAGTCTTTGTGTAACAGCCCACTGAGCACTGGGTTCTCGGAGGCAGGGATCCAGCTACTCCTGGGTAGGAGGATGGTACATAACCAGCACCCCTTCTCTGTCCTTTCTCAGCCTCTGTACACTGCAGTTGAGTGGTGCCCCTGCGACCAGGAAGCCACAGAAGGAAGTGCAGCCAGGTAAGGCAAGACGGTTGACAAAACACACAGATGCACACACTGACCCTACGTCTAGGACTCTAGGTTGGGCAAGGGGTCGCAGGTGTAAAGAGAAGTGGGTGGAGCGTAGAGTAGCACTGACAAAGTGGGTGGAGAGACCAACACTAGAAAAACCCGGGAACACACAGTTAGGGGAGTCTGGAAGAAGAAGAACAGAACAGTGGGAGAGAAGGTGGTTGGAGAAGTACTGAGAGAGTCTTCCCAGGAGGTTTTGGGTTCCCTGGAAGCGCAGAATCCCGTGAGGCATAACCATGAGGAGAGAAAGCCTACTCCATAGCCTGGAGGTGATGTTAGGGAGAGAGAGACTTAAACACACCCCTCAGCTGAAGGAAGGTGGGAGGACAAGGGCTCGGCAGCCGCACACATCTTAGCTGACCGGAGGAACCCTGAGCTGAAACAGTGACAGACAGAAGGAGCCTGGTGTGCCCAAATATCCGAACCTGGGACACTGGAGGCTTGGCCATGACCAGAGAACCGGTTCTGAAGAGGTGACCGGGGATAATCCAGACCCTAACCACGAGACACACCAGTCTGGGGCAGGTGCTCTATGACCTGTTGCCTAACTTTCCACCACGGTCTAAGAACACAGTCGTCATACTAGGACTGGTGACCCTGACTGTGAGGGAAACATTCACCCGTGAGTCCGCGATGACCAGACTGAACCCGTGGGTGAGGTACTACGTTGAGACTGAGAGGCCTGAAAGGACTTTGAGGGAATAACCCAAAAATGACACCTGAGCTGCACGAGACTGGTGACCCGGAACGGGGAAGAGAGTGTATATTGTGTGAACCTGTAAGAATGTGAGAAATCTGTAACCGTGAACTGTTGTGAACTGTTGTTCTGAAAAGACCTAAAGTAAAGTACCCAGTAAGCTCAATCCGGCTTAAGACTGTTCCTTCTTAGTGCTACAATCGGGGACGACCAGCACCGTGGAGAGCTGCAGCTTTAAAGTAAGTGAGTCAAAGCCAGCACCGTCCCTCACCAGGCCATACCAATACTACTACACCTACCCTCGGGACCCTCAGCCCTACCCGAGGAGGGCTTACCATCCACGCTGCCCCAAGTCACCGTCCCCAGTCCCACAGGTGGAATGGTCACTGCCCGTGCCTCTGGGACCCCCTCTTCCTCCTGGAGCCACCTAGTTCTCCTTCTCTGCTCCTCAGTCTGGTCTCTGGACACTTCTCTCAAGTTCTTTTCCTTCTCTGACAGGCTTTCTTTCTGTAGCTTCCCTCCAACTCGACTCTAGCTGCTTCACTCTTCTTTTCTCTCTCTGCAGAAACTCTCCTCTCTGCTGTTCAACTGTCTCTCCACCTTTCTAGATCTTTCCCACTCTATTTATACCTATTGTCACGTGTCCCACGTCATCTACGTGTGTTCTTCCTGACCTCACTCCTTCCCAAGTGCTCTAACTACTTCCTTCACCACCCATCCCCACAACAATGGTTCCTATTGTGTGATCTGTGTGTCCCAGCACCAGTTTGTGCCCCTCTTACCCGTGAGTGGGATACTACACCCTAACAGGGGTGCAGTAACTCTGTGATGACTGGATCCGCAGGGGCGCCAAACATCCATATACCTCCCATAGGCATCAATATAATGTGACTCCTTCCTGGCCATGTGTTGTGATGTAAGGAGGGTCCTATACACTTTCAGTGTGAACCACATAGCAAACAAGCATGACTGAGAGTAGAGCTGGCTAGGGTTCCTGGACGTCCAGGTGGTAATCGAGGCCCTGAGGATCTGGACTCATGATAGGCGCCAATATGGAGCAAGCACAAGAACCTGGTGGGTAATCCCAGTATGTGACCTCCTGGATGGCAAGACTGGCAGAAGCTAAGCTGCAAGAGCAGGTAAATCCAGAATGGCACATTGTGTGCACTGACTGGTGTCAGTAATTGAACTGTGTGGATGTATCCATGATTGAAACCGACCAGTGTGTGACAATGGTTCCTGGGGACTGTGTGGATGTGTCTGAGGAAGTTTTCTGTAAATGCTGAAGTACAATAAATGTGCTGATACGTGGTTTATAAATGATAATAAAACAGATGGGCTATTTTTATAGAAAACTATTGCTGTGTTTCTGAATTGCACACTTGGCAGTGTCCCCAACATGCTAAATAAGCGCATATAATATGCATTATTATAATATGCATTATTAAATATATTATTATTTAAATATGCAGCAATTATGCATTATGGCAATATTTGCAATGTTTTTGCACTTATTGCGTTCTATGGATAAAAATGACCACAAAAACGCTGAAAGAATTGACATTTTGCAATTTAAAAAAAGCAGTTTTCGAATCCAGTATTTTATATATTTCGTAGATTTTGCTGGTACTGTAAAAAACAGCCTCTATTTACATTAAAACAAGGCAACCTGTAAAAATAGATGTACTGTGTAGGGCGGCACTTTTTCTTTACCTGGTTCAGTATAGTGTGAAGTTGGGAAAAGTGGGGAATGTGCTCTAGAAGGGATCAGCTGCAGATGTCTGTGTGTTATTTTTGGAAGAGACAAGCTTTAGCTAGAAGAAGTAAAAGCATCTGTACCAGATGAAGAGGAAAAGTGAAGATGAATGAATTCAACTTTAGACGTCACTGGTAAAAGATATGTACACGCACACTATACACTATGTACAGAGTATGTGTATAATGTCACCGGTGATCACTAAATTACCTGTGCAATATATAATATATACAGAGCTCCTGCTTATAATGTCACCATTGATCACTGTGTTACCTGTACACTATATACAGTGCTCCTGTGTACAGTATAATGTCACCACTGATAACTTTATTCTCTGTGCACTATATAATATATACAGAGCTCTTTGTATAATGTCTCTGGTGATAACTGCATTACCTGTACACTATTGACTATATACTTTATACAAAGCTCCTGTGTATAATGTCACTGCTGATAACTGTATTACCTGTGCACTATATAATATATACAGAGCTCTTTGTATAATGTCTCTGGTGATAACTGCATTACCTGTACACTATTGACTATATACTTTATACAAAGCTCCTGTGTATAATGTCACTGCTGATAACTGTATTACCTGTGCACTATATAATATATACAGAGCTCTTTGCATAATCTCACTGATGATCACTGCATTACCTTTGTGCTATATATTATACACTATATACATCAGTCCTGTGCATAATGGTACTGAAATTAGTGTGGTTAGTATTGAGGTTTCAATTAATGATATAATAATATTTGTTTGTCACTATGTGGTGATATGATGTGGTCTGGTCATGATGTGTTGGTATTTCTCCCTTGTACAGTTGTGGCCAAAAGTATTGACACCCCTGCAATTCTGTCAGATAATGCTCAGTTTCTTCCTGAAAATGATTGCAATCACAAACTCTTTGGTATTATTATCTTCATTTAATTTGTCTTCAATGAAAAAACACAAAAGAGAATGAAGCAAAAAGCAAAACATTAATAATTTCACACAAAACTCCAAAAATGGGCCAGACAAAAGTATTGGCACCCTCAGCCTAATACTTGGTTGCACAACCTTTAGCCAAAATAACTGTGATCAACCGCTTCCGGTAACCATCAATGAGTTTCTTACAATGCTCTGCTGGAATTTTACACCATTCTTCTTTGGCAAACTGCTCCAGGTCCCTGATATTTGAAGGGTGCCTTCTCCAAACTGCCATTTTTAGATCTCTCCACAAGTGTTCTATGGGATTCAGGTCAGGACTCATTGCTGGCCAGTGCTTTCTCTCAAACCATTTTCTAGTGCTTTTTGAAGTGTGTTTTGGGTCATTGTCCTGCTGGAAGACCCATGACCTCTGAGGGATACCCAGCTTTCTCACACTGGGCCCTACATTATGCTGCAAAATTTGTTGGTAGTTTTCAGACTTCATAATGCCATGCACATGGTCAAGCAGTCCAGTGCCAGAGGCAGCAAAGCAACCACAAAACATCCGGGAACATCCGCCATGTTTGACTGTAGAGACCATGTTCTTTCCTTTGAATGCCTCTATTTTCCTCCTGTAAACTCTATGTTGATGCCTTTGCCCAAAAAGCTCTACTTTTGTCTCATTTGACCAGAGAACATTCTTCCAAAACGTTTTAGACTTTCTCATGTAAGTTTTGGCAAACTCCGCCGGGCTTTTTCATGTCTCGGGGTAAGAAGTGGGGTCTTCCTGGGTATCCTACCATACAGTCCCTTTTCATTCAGGCGCCGATGGATAGTACACTGTTGTACCCTCGAACTGCAGGGCAGCTTGAACTTGTTTGGATGTTAGTCGAGGTTCTTTATCCACCATCCGCACAATCTTGCGTTGAAATCTCTCGTCAATTTTTCTTTTCCGTCCACATCTAGGGAGGATAGCTACAGTACCATGGGCTTTAAACTTCTTGATGACACTGCGCACGGTAGACACAGGAACATTCAGGTCTTTGGAGATGGACTTGTAGCCTTGAGATTGCTCATGCTTCCTCACAATTTGGTTTCTCAAGTCCTCAGACAGTTCTTTGGTCTTCTTTCTTTTCTCCATGCTCAATGTGGTACACACAAGGACACAGGACAGAGGTTGAGTCAACTTTAATCCATGTCAACTGGCTGCAAGTGTGATTTAGTTATTGCCAACACCTGTTAGGTGCCACAGGTAAGTTACAGGTGCTGTTAATTACACAAATTAGAGAAGCATCACATGATTTTTCTAACAGTGCCAATACTTTTGTCCACCCCCTTTCTTATGTTTGGTGTGGAATTATACCCAATTTGGCTTTAGGGATATTCTTTTTGTGTTTTTTCATTTAAGACAAATTAAATGAAGATAATAATACCAAAGAATTCGTGATTGCAATCATTTTCAGGAAGAAAACGGTCACCATGTGGTGGTAATATGCATTTTGGTCAAGTTTGGTGGTATTTCTCTCTTGTATGTGGAATTATTTGGTCATTATGTGGTGGTAATATATGGACTGCTCCTGGTGTGGAGGTATTTGCCCCCTGTATGGTATTATTGGTCATGGTATAGTGGATTGTGTTATGTATTGAGATCATTTGTTCTCTCTAAAATTAATAAGAATATTTATATTCATTAGTGATTAAGTACTGGAAGTTTAACACCTCCCTCTCATGTGACTATTAAACAACAGTAGAAACACACTTATAGGGGTCCTCCAGTGAAAACAAGTAATCACTTCTCCACAGGATACATGATAGATAACTGATCATTGGGGATCTGACTACTGGACCGATCGGCAGCATCTGGAACTTTTATCCCCATTGACTGGAGCTCAAGCATGGCTCAACCACTGATCCATTGGCTGTGAGCACTGCACTTGGCTTTTTATGGCAGCCCCCAATGGGGCTGTGGTCACAAGAGATGAGTGAACAGTAAAATGCTCAAGTGCTCGCTGCTTGAATTGAGTAGATCCAACAATTAGGTGGCTCAATTTGAAAAATGGATTTAATAGAAGTTTATGAGGAATTTAAGCGTTTTTTCGGTATACGTCCCCTGCCCTAGAAGGTCTGCGGGGGGTGGGCAGAAAATTGCTTAAATGGAATGAAAACAGCATGTGGTAAACACTTGTAGACACCTAATAATAATAATCTTTATTTATCTAGCGCCAACATATTCCACAGCGCTTTACAATTCACAGGTGTATATACAAAAAGTCATATGAAACAGTTAAGAAAAATACAGTAATTAAAGCAAAAATAATGACGACCCTGCTTGTGAAAGCTTACAATCTAACAATGAGGTGGGGGTGACACAAAGTACAGTGGCTTTACAATGATGTTCCAGCCAATTTTAGGGGATAGGGAGTAGATAAGAGCTGCATGAGTCATCACCAGCCAATCTGTGTAGAGCTTTTTGGTCTGGTGGAGTTTCACAGAGAGTTATGTTCAGAACAATAGTGAACACCCTATATGTAAATGACTACGATTAGTGAGAATGATAGGTCACTCTAAAAAGATGTGTTTTTAGGCAGCGCCTGAGTATGTGTAAGTTGTGGATAGTCCTATTTTCTTGGTGTAGAGCATTCCAGAGGATTGGTAGGATTGGAAAAGTCATGGAGCAGGGAGCAGGAGGTTCAGATTAGTACAGATGTGAGTATGAAGTTGCTTCCAGAGCAAAGAGGATGGGTGAGGTGATAGACAGAGATGAGGGTGGAGAGGCAGATTGGTGTCGCACTGTGAAGAGCTTGATGGGTGAGAACAAGCAATTTGAATTGGATCCTATAGTGTATGTGCAGCCAGTGCAATGACTGGTACAGAGCAGAACCATGCGAGTAATGGTTGGCCAGATAGGTGATACTGCATTAAGGATGGACTGGAGAGGGGAAAGCCTACTGAAGGGGAGGCCAATTAATAAAGAATTAAAATAATCAAGGTGGGAATGGATCAGGGCCAAAGGAAAGGGCGAATTCTGGAGATGTTTTTCAGGTGTAGGCAACAAGAGTGGGTAAGAGATTGTATATAGGAGGTGAAGGAAAGATCAGTGTCAAACATAACACCCAGACAGCGAGCCTGCTGCCTAGGCGTTATCGTGGTGCTGCACACCGAGAGAGAGATGTCAGATTTAGAGAGGTTAGTGGAGGACGGGAACAGAAGAAGTTCAGTTTTGGAAAGGTTGAGTTTAGCGGACATGATATTAGAAACCGTGGTTAGACAGTCATTGGCGATCTGTAAAGCTGCAGAGGTAAGGTGAGGGGGAGAAGTATATAGTTGTGTGTCGTCAGCATAAAGATTGTACTAGAAGCCAAATTTGCTGATTGTTTGTCCAATCTGTGTAGAGAGAGAAGAGAAGAGAGCCAAGCACCAAACTCTGTGGGACTCCAATAGTGGAAGGAAGAGGATAATAAGTGAAGCCAACGAACAATACACTGAAGGAGCGATCAAAAAGGAAGGAGGAGAACCAGGAGAGAGCCGTGTCTTTTATTATAATAATAATCTTTATTTACATAGAACCAACATATTCCGCAGTGGTTTACAACTCAGTGGTTCATATACTGTGGCGCCCTACTCACACAGGTAACCGCAGACTCACGTACAGCACAGATGGATTTCCACAGTGGGTACACAGACACAAACAACACCTTCAACCAAAGCACAGTAGGGGAGCTCAACTTGCTGCCCTTAAGGGGGTGTCACACGCGTCAATGTCGTCAGCGATCTGATCGCTGACGACATTGACGGCTGATTGCTGGTGAGCTGTCACACAGACAGACTCACCAGCGATCAATTGACCAGTGACATCATGGAAACGATTTAAATATCGTTTCCACGATGTCCTGCTCCCGCTGCCAGCCTGCTGGAAGCGGGAGCAGCCTGGTCTCCAAGGTAAACTGCGGGTATCTAGGCAGCGCGCGCTGCCTAGATACCCGACGTGTACCTTAGTTACCAGCCTCCTCCGCTCACCCGGTGAGCAGAGGAGGCTGGTAACTAAGGTACACTGCGGGTAACTAGGCAGCGCGCGCTGCCTAGATACCCGACGTGTACCTTAGTTACCAGCCTCCTCCGCTCACCCGGTGAGCAGAGGAGGCTGGTAACTAAGGTACACTGCGGGTAACTAGGCAGCGCGCGCTGCCTAGATACCCGACGTGTACCTTAGTTACCAGCCTCCTCCGCTCACCCGGTGAGCGGAGGAGGCTGGTAACTAAGGTACACAGTCGGGTATCTAGGCAGCGCGCGCTGCCTAGTTACCCGCAGTGTACCTTGGAGACCAGCTCCCAGCGCTTGTGAGAGGCGCTGGGAGCTGGAATATCGCTAGTCCCGGTGTCACACGCAGCGATGCTGCGTGTCCACCGGGCGACAATCGCCAGGTTTCAGAGCTGGTTCTGAAACCTGGCGATCATCAACCAGCGATTTATCGCTGGTTGATGCAGTATGTCACACGCGTCAATATCGCTGCAACGTCACGTGCAGTCGATATCGTGCAGGCGATATTGACGCGTGTGACACCCCCTTTAGGCAAGATCCCCTATAAATACTGGTGCTGGGGACAGAGTTGGTTAGAGTATGCAGACGCTACAAGAGCTGTGAAGACGTTCTGGTGGTCGGTGTTGCATTAGGCCTGAGCCAGTGACCCTGATCAGCCTTCGAAGTAGTCCTGCAAGGCCCCAGAGTGGGGTCGAAAGGCGAGGAGAGAAGAGAGGGTAAAGTGGGAACCGAGGAGCCATCGTTAGGTTCACCCAAACAGCTCAGCGGAAACCGGAGTCCAAGTCTACTGGAGAGCACATGGCCCAGTAGAGAATACTAGTCTACTGTGCAGTCACTAACCAGGGAGCCAGGCACCGCGGAGAGAGGAATAGTGGTAGACCATCGAAGGTTTCCTGGCGACAGTACAGGTGATAGGAGAGCAGAGGAGGCCAGCCAAGTTTCACACGAGGCAGGGGCTTCACACACATGGGAAAAGAGACAAAGAGGCCTTATACCCACTCACTGTGGAGACCCAGAAGTGCATCCTGAACACCCGGCTGTGCCCTGGATGTTTACCTGCAATTCCACCAGTAAAAGGTAAAGAAACAACCAGTGGTGTGTGTGTCGGTTCCTTACCCGCACCCCTGCCATCCACAGAGACTGTCCCATTATCCAACAAATCCCTGCTCCATCCCTCATCATCAAAACCAAACTCCCCAGGGATCCAGCTCCACTTATGGGGAGCTTCAAGACCGAGCTGCTCATCCATCATCCCTGGAGGCCCCACGTAGCACTGATGCAGTCACCAGATACCACATGTGGCGACACAATAAACTTACAAACTTTTATTCCCATTTTAACTACCCCCTTTTAGTTGACCACTAGGGCCACGGGTCTGAGCAGGCCACCAGTGACATCCCAACCACAACAGAGGGCCCAGACCCCGTATTACCCTGCGCTAGTCAATACAAACGGTCATAAGTAACAATTATAAAAACTACAATACAATAATTAAAGCAGGGAAACAATGTAAAAAGTACAATACCATAATTAAAGCAAAAATAAAGTGACCCTACTCAAAAGAGCTTACAATGTACAATGAGATGGGGGTTACACAAAGTAAAGGGGCTTATTACAATGATGATCCAGGCATCTTGAGGAAGTGGTGAATTGAAAACATTTTATGAATGGTCAGCAGCCAATCTGTGTAGAGCTTTTGGGTTTGGTGGAGTTTAAAGGAGAGCTATGTCCAGTGAACTAGTGAATGGGCTATATACAGTATACAGGACTTCAATTAGCGAGCATGGTAGGATGCCTTAAAAAGATGTGTTTTTAGGGAGCGCCTGAAGCTATGTGAGTTGTGGATAGTCCTAATTTCTTGGGGTAGAGCATCCAGAGGATTGGTGCAGCTGGGGAGAAGTCTTGGAGCCGGGAGTGAGAGGATCGGATTAACGCAGATGGTAGTTGAAGGTCATTTGTAAAACATAGAGAACAGGTAGGGTGATAGACAGAGATGGGGAGGAGATGTAGGGAGGTGATGCATTGTGAAGAGCTTGGTGGGTGAGAACAAGCAGTTTGAATTGGATCCTGTACTGTATAGGCAGCCAGTGCAATGACTGGCACAGAGCGGAGGCGTCTGAGTAACAATTGGCCAGATAGGTGATCCTGCAGCTGCATTAAGGATGGACTGGAGAAGCCAAAGTCTAGTGAGGGAGAGGCCAATTACTAGAGAATTGCAGCAATCAAGGCGGGAATGGATCAGGGCCACAGTTAGGGTTTTTGTTGTTACCATGTAAGAAAGGGGCGGACTCTAGAGATGTTCTTCAGGTGCACGCAATGGACTGCAGCATAGTGAGTATATGAGATGGTGGTTAACAGTGTCAAAGGCTGCAGAAAGGTCAAGAAGAATAAGCAAAGAGTTGTCACCATTACGTTTAGCCATCAAAAGGTCATTGGTCATTGGTTGCCTATATAGCTTTTGAGTTTGGGTTGGAGGACCTGTGGCTTGTTGTACTCCAGCATAAAAACAGACATGTGAATCCTGCCTAAGCTTAGACTCCTATTATTATTACTTACCGGTATTAATAAAGTGCCTTTTATTCAATGGCACTTACAGTTGTGGCCAAAAGTATTGACACCCCTGCAATTCTGTGAGATAATACTCAGTTTCTTAATGAAAATGATTGCAATCACAAATTCTTTGGTATTATTATCTTCATTTAATTTGTCTTCAATGAAAAAACACAAAAAGAATTGTTCTAAAGCCAAATTGGATCTAATTCCACACCAAACATAAAAAAGGGGGTGGACAAAAGTATTGGCACTGTTAGAAAAATCATGTGATGCTTCTCTAATTTGTGTAATTAACAGCACCTGTAACTTACCTGTGGCACCTAACAGGTGTTGGCAATAACTAAATCACACTTGCAGCCAGTTGACATGGATTAAAGTTGACTCAACCTCTGTCCTGTGTCCTTCTGTGTACCACATTGAGCATGGAGAAAAGAAAGAAGAGCAAAGAACTGTCTGAGGACTTGAGAAAACAAATTGTGATGAAGCATGAGCAATCTCAAGGCTACAAGTCCATCTCCAAAGACCTGAATGTTCCTGTGTCTACCGTGCGCAGTGTCATCAAGAGGTTTAAAGCCATGGCACTGTGGCTAACCACCCTAGATGTGGACGGAAAAGAAAAATTGACAAGAGATTTCAACGCAAGAATGTGCGGATGGTGGATAAAGAACCTCGACTAACATCCAAACAAGTTCAAGCTGCCCTGCAGTCCGAGGGTACAACAGTGTTAACCTGTACTATCCGTCGGCGTCTGAATGAAAATGGACTGTATGATAGGATACCCAGGAAGACCCCACTTCTTACCCCGAGACATAAAAAAGCCAGGCTGGAGTTTGCCAAAACTTATCTGAGAAAGCCTAAAACGTTTTGGAAGAATGTTCTCTCTTTTTGGGCAAAGGCATCAACATAGAGTTTACAGGAGAAAAAAAGAGGCATTCAAAGAAAAGAACACGGTCCCTGATGTTTTGTGGTTGCTTTGCTGCCTCTGGCACTGGACTGCTTGACCGTGTGCATGGCATTATGAAGTCTGAAGACTACCAACAAATTTTGCAGCATAATGTAGGGCACAGTGTGAGAAAGCTGGGTCTCCCTCAGAGGTCATGGGTCTTCCAGCAGGACAATGACCCAAAACACACTTCAAAAAGCACTAGAAAATGGTTTGAGAGAAAGCACTGGAGACTTCTAAGGTGGGCAGCAATGAGTACAGACCTGAATCCCATAAAACACCTGTGGAGAGATCTAAAAATGGCAGTTTGGAGAAGGCACCCTTCAAAAATCAGGGACCTGGAGCAGTTTGCCAAAGAAGAATGGTCTGAAATTCCAGGAGAGCATTGTAAGAAACTCATTGATGGTTGTGTTGAAATCTCTCGTCAATTTTTCTTTTCTGTCCACATCTAGTGGGGTCTTCCTGGGTCTCCTACCATACAGTCCTTTTTCATTCAGACGCCGACGGATAGTACAGGTTGACACTGTTGTACCCTCGGACTGTAGGGCAGCTTCAACTTGTTTGGATGTTAGACGAGGTTCTTTATCCACCATCCACACAATCTTGCGTTGAAATCTCTTGTCAATTTTTCTTTACCGTCCACATCTAGGGAGGTTAGCCACAGTGCCATGGGCTTTAAACTTCTTGATGACACTGCGCACGGTAGACACAGGAACATTCAGGTCTTTGGAGATGGACTTGTAGCCTTGAGATTGCTCATGCTTCCTCACAATTTGGTTTCTCAAGTCCTCAGACAGTTCTTTGGTCTTCTTTCTTTTCTCCATGCTCAATGTGGTACACACAAGGACACAGGACAGAGGTTGAGTCAACTTTAATCCATGTCAACTGGCTCCAAGTGTGATTTAGTTATTGCCAACACCTGTTAGATGCCACAGGTAAGTTACAGGTGCTGTTAATTACACAAATTAGAGAAGCATCACATGATTTTTCTAACAGTGCCAATACTTTTGTCCACCCCCTTTTTTATGTTTGGTGTGGAATTATACCCAATTTGGCTTTAGGACAATTCTTTTTGTGTTTTTTCATTGAAGACAAATTAAATGAAGATAATAATACAAAAGAATTTGTGATTGCAATCATTTTCAGGAAGAAACTGCGTATTATCTGACAGAATTGCAGGGGTGTCAATACTTTTGGCCACAACTGTAAGTCATGGTTAGGGTTTTAAAGTGCAGTTTATGGAGAGCCAGGGCTTGTCAAGAAGGAGAGGTTGGGAAATAGACAGGTGGATTATTTGGGTTGCAGAGTTTAGGATAGAGGGGTGCGAGAAGGTCAGACTGCAGCCAGAGAGCAGGAGGTTCATATAGCAATAGAGTTTAACTTATCAGACTAGTCGTGTCTGCAAACTGTGGAACTGCACTGGGCTGGTCTGTAAATTGGAGCAAACTAGTGAATGCTGCTATTCTTTTTTAGATCTGTATGAAAAATAGACTAACATTAGGTCTGTGTTCTATTTTCCACATGGACAGTGTACTAACAAGTAAATGCATTGGTAAGAGATTTTATCAAAGTAAATATGAATGATGAGGTACGCCAGGCAAATAGTTATCCTTCATCTGAACAGATGGTCTTTTTTTCTAATTCCCAAGTCCCATCTTTCCCCTAGATTTTAGCTTGCATTACCCCAGATTGTCCACATGGTGTCGCTGCTCCCATTTCTTATCTCAGGAGTGTTTTGAGGATTTCACTGTATAGGTACAGCTGGAAGGTTTGCAGATTATAAATCTTTTTATGCAGTATTTTAAATCCACTGTAAGCGGATAACAGAATGTGATCAATTGGGACAACTTTTATTAAGTAAGCTTTATTTGCATACAGTACAGCACACTGGTCAGTCAGCCCGAGCTGCTGGAGTTCATCCAGATATTTGTCCTATGCTTCTAACATCTCAGTGCTTCTCCCAATATGAAGATACTTGCAGGGGCGTAACTACAATAGGTGCAGTGGCTGCGATCGCACCCAGTCCCTGCAGCCTAGGGGTCCCCAAAAGTCCTTTTGACATATAGTCTCTTTTGCCCGAGTCACATAGTTCAACGACCTGGAAGTATTGGAAGTATTGTACCTGCAGGTGCTGCTTATGCCTGGAAGGAAGGCATTAGTGGAGCTCACCGTGGGATCGCCAAGTGCAGTAATAAAGTGTGTGTGTGTCTGTCTGTGTGTGACTCCTTATTTGCTTAGTGTATGTCTACTATGAGCAGGCGCGGAATGGCCCAGGTAGCAGGGGGGCAAGTGCCCCCCAGGCTGGTGGAATTGTCCTGAAATGGGCCGGTGGCTCTGCTTTGCGGCCGCAGCTGCTTGCATCTAAGCAGCTGCCATCGGACGCGCGCCAGCCGGGAATCATGGTGACTGTACCGCCCCCCCCGCTCCTCACCTCCTCCACCAGCATAAACCCCCCCTCCACATTTGTTCCACCAGCTCCACCCCCCCTGCTCCTCACCTGCGAGGGCTGGAACTGGAAGAAACATACTGCCACCTGGGGGAAAGTGCACCAGCCCGCCCCTGACTATGAGCTAGTATGTTCTTTAACCCCTTCACCCCTGGGCCATTTTCCATTTACCGTTTTTCGTTTTCTGGATCAGATTTCTAAGATTACTAGTGACGCACCCCCAGGATAAGGAGTACTCGGAAGCTGGGCCGATGCTGTCTCATTGGGGTATTACGGTAGACGTGACCCGGTCCTGTGGCCTGGGATCAGTCCAAAAAGGGGATATTTACAAGCGATGATTTGTCGTGACGCCACTCGGGGTATGTGGTTAATAGAACCATCGCTGCCATATTCCTTATGAACCTAAAATTACCCAACATTTACCAACCCTAAGTCAAGAGGTAGACAAATTGGGCATGAATGGTCCAGACTAAAATATTTTCAAAAAATGCAAATTTTATTGAGAAATTTATATACAAATTATGTGACAGATCACCATCAGTGCAAGACAAGCCACTGGCAGAGAAACAACAGACAATGTGGTCCAATTGGGTATTACTCTCAAGAAATTGAGAAACATCGAAATTGATCGCTAGGGTATATATCTAAATGTATTTTCCCATCTAGAGACATATCTGTATAGTAGCAAACCATATTGAAATCTCAAGAATAAGTCTAACAAGCAAGACCTGTGTTAATACACCATAGTAGTGAATAACCAGACTATTGCTATAGTATTTACACCAATTAGGCTAGATATATCCCCCTAGATGACCATAATAATAGATATCTTATAAAGTCTTATAAAGTCATCCCCTCAAAATAGAAGATTATAAGGCCAGTGTGATATACCATACATAACTAAACATCTCCCTTAATCATCGTGTCTATTAGGTATTACATACACATACCTTGAGACATATCCTGAGATGTAATGGCATTCCTTAAATGGTGAAGAGAGCCCAAAGGGACCACAACCTACACCCTCAACGCGTTTCCTCCGTGTAAGAGGGCTTCGTCAGGAGGCGTGGCCTAGCAGATTATAATTGCCCCTTATATAGTACCCCAAACTACATAATAGATCGCCTGGATCTCCTAGATCTATCTCAGCTGTGCGTGGCGTTGATGCTGCACGATGTGAGCCCAGCAAGCACCCGGCACCACCGTGCACCGGAAGTGACGACCTGTAGGAACACGTCATCCAGGCCGTCACCACGGCAACGACAGGCAACGCCGAGAGCCGCCGCTCCCACAGCTCATGTCAGCACAACGCTGCTGACTGGATAGACTGCGCATGTCTGGACCAACGCAGCTTTACACACAGGATCTGTGTGTTGCTGCTCAAGGAGAATAGTGCTAAATATAGTATTCTAAGACTACCTAATTATCACAACAATCCCTTAAGTTAGAAACACTGCACAGTGCATATTACAATCCAAACCCCATATTATATCAACACCCAAATGTCAGGATCATGCAACATTCAATCTATAATTTTTATATGTCAGCTCTAGGGTTCCACCTAGTGACCATAGTTCCAATTGCAGTGGGGTGACTGTACCACTTTTCTGGGTGCAGTACCCCTTTTGTGGCACCTGCGTAGTGGGGCACCACACACCGCCTTGATGCAACATGCTTGTCCGCGAGCATCACATTTGCCCTTCAGGAAGTGAACTGTATATTGCAGCATAATGTAGGGCCCAGTGTGAGAAAGCTGGGTCTCCCTCAGAGGTCATGGGTCACCCAGCAAGACAATGACCCAAAACACACTTCAAAAATCACTAGAAAATGGTTTGAGAGAACGCACCGGAGACTTCTAAGGTGGCCAGCAATGAGTCCAGACCTGAATCCCATAGAACACCTGTGGAGAGATCTAAAAATGGCAGTTTGGAGAAGGCACCCTTCAAATATCAGGGACCTGGAGCAGTTTGCCAAAGAAAAATGGTGTAAAATTCCAGCAGAGCATTGTAAGAAACTCATTGATGGTTACTGGAAGCGGTTGATCGCAGTTATTTTGGCTAAAGGTTGTGCAACCAAGTATTAGGCTGAGGGTGCCGATACATT
The DNA here is from genome assembly GCA_033576535.1 of Allobates femoralis. Classification (NCBI taxonomy): domain Eukaryota; kingdom Metazoa; phylum Chordata; class Amphibia; order Anura; family Aromobatidae; genus Allobates; species Allobates femoralis. Next base: position 110,429,150 of record JARQOC010000004.1, read on the forward strand.
TGTCTGCCCCATTTTTGGAGTTTTGTGTGAAATGATCAATGTTTTGCTTTTTTCTTAATTCTCTTTTGTGTTTTTTCATTTAAGACAAATTAAATGAAGATAATAATACCAAAGAATTTGTGATTCCAATCATTTTCAGGAAGAAACTAAGTATTATCTAACAGAATTGCAGGGGTGTCAATATTTTGGCCACAACTGTAATTGATAACTTTTCAAGGTGGAGTGAAGCCAAAATATAGGAAGTCTTGTTTTTTGGACCTCAGATTTGTAAGCTTCTTCAAGATGAGGGTAAGGAAAAACCTTCATGGGTAGCATTCGCATTAGTGGTAACTCATTTTTTGGGAAACACAAGAACAGGCAAGTATCTAGAATTGATGGAAAATCTCCTCAAATCTAGCAGTAGCAGGTCAGCCAAGAAAGAAGCAGTTTATTACGCAAAATAGGTGGTGGAATCAGCTCCAATGCAAAATACATTAAAATCAAGTTTATTTCAACTTCAATAAAATCATGCTAGTGCAGCAAATATAATTCAAAATAACAACATATGTCATAAGCTTGTCAAACCCATGTTGGGTCATTAATTTTAACTTTATTACCACCTATGTTTTACTTTGCTAGCTACGTTCAATGTTGTGTAATGAACTGAAACATTAGAAATATCAATGCTTATGCGTCGGTCAACAGGGTAGGGGGTACTCGGATACCGGGACAGGTTGCTTCTTCAGTGGGGATCACAGCTGGTCGGGTCCCGGTCCCGTGCCCTGGACACTCAATGGCTGAGGGGAAAACTATTTGGGATGGGGAATTATTATACATGACTCCACCTGTGGTACCTGGTAATGTAGTTGCCAGCGCTACAGCTGGCCGCTGAGGTGATGGTGATGCAGCTTTGGTGTTACCTCTCCCCACAGACGACGCTTTTAGCTGAGGACAGCGGGGTGGATGAGGGGAGAAATAGTCCTTGGCTCTGTGTAAGTTCTCCAGATGGCGACGGTGAATCAGGCACACACACACAACAGTCTCTGTTTCAGTACCTTTTTACTGATGTCGGGTAGCAGATACGGTCCACGAGGGTAACCCGGTGGCCTGTGCAGTTTAGGACATCCACCTTAGAAAGTTGTGAGGCCTCCTCTTCTATTGTCTGTGGTAATTAGGGTCAGTTCTGCCTTAAGCTGAACCTGCCGCTTCTTCTTTCTCTCTCAGGCTACAACTCCACAACCGAACAATGAGGACCTTTCTGTGGGATTCACTATCCCTTCCTTGGGTCCCTGATCCTATGTTTGGTCAGGTTTGGGGTCTTGGTGTCCTGAACTCCAGGGGGATTAAATCCTCCTGGTCTCTCTGGGTTTTCTCTGTTATATCTGGAATAATAACAGCTTTGGACTAAAGGGCAATTAGTGGTCTAGATCTTTATAGGGGATCTTGCTTAAGGCAGCAAGTAGAGCTCCCGCTTCAGGCCTGAGGTGGAAGGTGTTGTGTGTTGTGTATACCAAGGTGTATATCCTTTCCCGCACCGGTGGGTCCTGTGGCAATCCCTGCAGGGGTGCCACACTTACATTACACAATGTGACTGTAATGTGTCTGACACGGGAGGAAATACCATTGGTGCAGGTGAAACCTGTGGAAATATATATACATGCCAAGTGATCAGGGAGCCCACTACCACTTCCAGAGCAGGTTCATTATGATGAGCTATTCGACTGAAAAGGGGCATTTATTGTTCTTGCACTGGTGCCCTCTTCTGTCCGTGTCCACTCCTGGTGTTTGCCCAGCATACCAGAAATGCTCGGTCTTGTTGGATAAAAATGATCTCAGCCAGGAATTAGTGTCACTTTACTTTACTGTTTTTCCCTGTAACCTGGACTACTTTGGATGCTCTTATTCCAATTAGGTTAGGGCCACAATAGCGTTGAGTTTTTGCAGCACATATCCTCCATAGACTAGTTTTACCGCAGCCTTCACGCAATGTTAACACAGTCAAAAGCTGTGTTAATGCTGCCATTAAATAATATGGGTGCCGGACTCCCCAGCGCATGTTGATGCGGACACTAAAGTGCCTTAGATTGTAATCTCGCATTATTTTGTAGCGGACAGGAAAACGTTACAAGGAGCGTTTTGCCATCCGCTAAAAAAAAAATGAGCTGCCTGCAATGTACTGTACTCAATTAGCGTACAGTACCGCGGACAGCTCCTGACTTCAGGAAATAGCAAATAGCATACATTTCCGCCTTCGGCATTTAAAGCAAATTTCTGAAACCCGACAATTGCCAGCTTTGAGTTAAACCTTATATTAATCCCAGCACAACCGCTGTGTGATGTCAGCATGTGTCCAGGGAGTGTGGACTCTCCCTGAACACAAGCTGGTACCACATTAACATCAGTTTAACCCTGCATAATCCGGCTTACTAGCCACATTTGCAGCCTCTTTGCTGACATGCGGCACAGAGGCTGCAGATGGGGTTAATATGCAGCTAAACCCCACGATTTACAAAATATGCCCAGCAGCTTGGTTTTTAATAATCATCTTTCACCGCTGCTGTCACAGCAGTGGAAGATGATTTCCTGTACCGGGATACCGGCAAATTCAAACTCTGCGGCTTTGACAGCCGCGGAGTTTGAAGCAATTTTTAAAGCACACGCATGTGACTATCGCACAGTGTACTGTAAGGGTGCGAGTTTGACTCACACCCATATACTTTGCATTGCCACTGGTGCGAGGAAATCGCATTCAATCACAGCATGCTTTGATTGAACTCGCATTTCTCTCACAATGCGAGTTTAATGCGAGGAACCCGCGCTAATGGGACCAGTATCATTTAATGATACTGGTCCGAGTGCAATGCGAGTCTTCCTCGCATTGCACTCGCTTGAGGCACAAGAATAGTGTGCTTTCAGCATTAGTTGGTAAACCAGCGTACTGTGATGCATTTCCAGTCTTCGTCTGAAACTAACAAAACTATTAACCCTGTATAATTTATTCCTAACATTTGGGTCAACATTGTGCCTCAGCTGTAGGGATCAGCAAACCAGAACTGTGAAGTTAAGGGTTCATACCGAACACCTGGTGTCCGGTGTTGAACCCCAAACATGATCTTCTAACTGTACACCAATTCCTGTTCAGGTTTGTCATCTGAATAAAGCTAGTTGAAAGGCTGCAGAGCAGGCAATCAGCAAGCTTTTTCGGTGCGGGTACTTCCGGCCCCAACACAACCAAAACAACTATTGGCATAAATGTGATTGGTCAGTGCATCCCTTAAAAAATAAATACCGTATATACTCGCGTATAAGCCGAGTTTTTCAGCCCAAAAATTGGGCTGAAAAGTACCCCCCTCGGCTTATACGCGAGTCAGTGCGGGGGCTGCTGTATACAGCGGTATACAGCAGCCCCCGCATCCCCAGTAATGCAGGGCCCCCCCCCTCATGCTCCGGTCACCTGTAAAGCAAGTTATACTTATCAGTGCCCGCTGCCGTCCGCGCCCGCCGCTGCCGACATGCGATCCTCCATCTTCATTCATCTTCTTCCTGCTCTGTGCGCGTCGCAGGCAGTGACGTCATTACCGGCGACGCGCACAGGAAACAGGAAGAAGATGCATGAAGACGGAGGATCACTAGTGGATCGCCGCAGACTTAATTCTTGAATGCGCATGCGCAACATGCACGCGCGGGACGCGGGCACTCGCCGCCGTGAGCTCGCGCGCACCTGGCGCATGCGCAGTGGATACGGCTTCTGTCAATTCAAGTTCACGCGAGTTCACGTGGTGCCAGCTCGCGCGCACCTGGCGCATGCGCAGTAGATACGGCTTCTGTCAATTCAAGTTCACGCGGTGCCGACACAGCGCGCCGCCAACCTCCTTCTCCCGCCTTCTCGTTTTGGCGCCTTGCCAAGACTTACATCACTGCTCCCAGTATTAACCCTTTGCTCCCGGGGGGTGGGGGGTCTTGTAACACTGCTCCCCGGTATTAACCCTTTGGGGGGGGGGGGGCTTGTAACACTGCTCCCCGGTATTAACCCTTTGGGGGGGGCTTGTAACACTGCTCCCCGGTATTAACCCTTTAGGGGGGGCTTCTAACGCTGCTCCCGGTATTAACCCCTTGGGGGGGGCTTGTAACACTGCTCCCGGTATTAACCCTTTAAGGGGGGGCTTCTAACACTGCTCCCGGTATTAACCCTTTAAGGGGGGGGGCTTCTAACACTGCTCCCGGTATTAACCCTTTAGGGGGGGCTTCTAACACTGCTCCCGGTATTAACCCTTTAGGGGGCTTCTAACACTGCTCCCGGTATTAACCCTTTAGGGGGGGAGAGGCGCGGGGGGCTCTGAGAGGGGGGAGAGGGTTTATAGATAGATGGGGGGGGTCCCTTATGGCGGGGGCCCGTGTATGGATGGATAGGGGGTCCCTTATGGCGGGGGTCCGTGCATGGATGGATAGGGGGTCTCTTATGGTGGGGGCCCGTGTATGGATGGATAGGGGGTCCCTTATGGCGGGGGCCCGTGTATGGATGGATAGGGGGTCCCTTATGGCGGGGGCCCGTGTATGGATGGATAGGGGGTCCCTTATGGTGGGGGTCCGTGTATGGATGGATAGGAGTCCCTTATGGCGGGGTCCGTGTATGGATGGATAGGGTGTCCCTTATGGCGGGGGCCCGTGTATGGATGGATAGGGGGTCCCTTATGGCGGGGGTCCGTGAATGGATGGATAGTGGGTCCCTTATGGCGGGGGCCCGTGTATGGATGGATAGGGGTCCATTACTGCGGAGGGGGCTGTGTACGGATAGATAGGGGGGTCCTTTATTGTGGGGGGCCTGTGTACGGATAGATAGAGGGGTCTGTGTATGGATAGTTAGGAGGGTCCCTTATGGCGGGGGCCCGTGTATGGATGGATAGGAGGTCCCTTATGGTGGGGGTCCGTGTATGGATGGATAGGAGGTCCCTTATGGCGGGGGTCCGTGTATGGATGGATAGGAGGTCCCTTATGGCGGGGGTCCGTGTATGGATGGATAGGGGGTCCCTTATGGCGGGGGTCCATGTATGGATGGATAGGGGGTCCGTTATGGCGGGGGCCCGTGTATGGATGGATAGGGGGTCCCTTATGGCGGGGGTCCGTGTATGGATGGATAGTGGGTCCCTTATGGCGGGGGCCCGTGTATGGATGGATAGGGGTCCATTACTGCGGAGGGGGCTGTGTACGGATAGATAGGGGGGTCCTTTATTGTGGGGGGCCTGTGTACGGATAGATAGAGGGGTCTGTGTATGGATAGTTAGGATGGTCCCTTATGGCGGGGGCCCGTGTATGGATGGATAGGGGGTCCCTTATGGCGGGGGCCCGTGTATGGATGGATAGGAGGTCCATTATGGCGGGGGTCCGTGTATGGATGGATAGGGGGTCCCTTATGGCGGGGGTCCGTGTATGGATGGATAGGGGGTCCCTTATGGCGGGGGCCCGTGTATGGATGGATAGGGGGTCCCTTATGGCGGGGGCCCGTGTATGGATGGATAGGGGTCCATTACTGCGGAGGGGGCTGTGTATGGATAGATAGGGGGGTCCCTTACTGTGGGGGGCCTGTGTACGGATAGATAGAGGGGTCTGTGTATGGATAGTTAGGAGGGTCCCTTATGGCGGGGGCCCGTGTATGGATGGATAGGAGGTCCCTTATGGCGGGGGTCCGTGTATGGATGGATAGGAGGTCCCTTATGGCGGGGGTCCGTGTATGGATGGATAGGGGGTCCCTTATGGCGGGGGTCCGTGTATGGATGGATAGGAGGTCCCTTATGGCGGGGGTCCGTGTATGGATGGATAGGGGGTCCCTTATGGCGGGGGCCCGTGTATGGATGGATAGGGGGTCCCTTATGGCGGGGGCCCGTGTATGGATGGATAGGGGTCCATTACTGCGGAGGGGGCTGTGTATGGATAGATAGGGGGGTCCCTTACTGTGGGGGGCTGTGTACGGATAGATAGGGGGGTCCCTTACTGTGGAGGGCCTGTGTACGGATAGATAGAGGGGTCTGTGTATGGATAGTTAGGAGGGTCCCTTATGGCGGGGGCCCGTGTATGGATGGATAGGAGGTCCCTTATGGCGGGGGTCCGTGTATGGATGGATAGGGGGTCCCTTATGGCGGGGGCCCGTGTATGGATGGATAGGGGGTCCCTTATGGCGGGGGCCCGTGTATGGATGGATAGGGGTCCATTACTGCGGAGGGGGCTGTGTATGGATAGATAGGGGGGTCCCTTACTGTGGGGGGCCTGTGTACGGATAGATAGAGGGGTCTGTGTATGGATATTTAGGAGGGTCCCTTATGGCGGGGGCCCGTGTATGGATGGATAGGGGGTCCCTTATGGCGGGGGCCCGTGTATGGATGGATAGGGGTCCATTACTGCGGAGGGGGCTGTGTATGGATAGATAGGGGGGTCCCTTACTGTGGGGGGCTGTGTACGGATAGATAGGGGGGTCCCTTACTGTGGAGGGCCTGTGTACGGATAGATAGAGGGGTCTGTGTATGGATAGTTAGGGGGGTACGTGTATGGATAGATCGGAGGGGCCTGTGTACAGATAGATGAGGATCCTATGTACAGATAAACGGGTGGATGAAGGCTTCCAGACAGCTGAATCCCTTCATTTTGCACATGCGTGGAATTGAGCAAGCTGACCTTTTTTTCGCCATAATCTTATCACTGTAGAGGCTGTGTGCGTAGGTACATAGGGGGTCCTTACTGGGGGGAAGAGCTATGCAGGTACATAGGGGGCTATTAGGGGTCTGTGCAGATACACAGGAAGTCCTTCTTGGGGGGCTGTGTAGATACATGTGGATCATTACTGGGGGTGTGTGCAAATACCGTACATTGGGTGCTATGTGGATAGATGGGGAGACCTTACTGGGAGGCAATATGTGGATGTAGGTACTATGCAGAAAAAAGGCGGGGTTCTTATTGGGGGGAGCAGTATGTGGATGAAAAGGTAGTCCTTACTGGTGGGCTATATGTGTATACATGGGTGTAACAATACGGATACATGTGGAATTCCTGATCCCTGTATTTTTAAGGGGGCCCATTTTTGGTGTTTAACCGCTTTTGTACAAAGGATGTGTCCGACATGTCCGTAGCGTGAAGCAAAATATGAAATCTGTTCCTGAAGGTCCCCGGGGACATCTAGCACTGCAAACCGGCAAGCTTAGGCTCCTGCCTCCGCCTGGCGGTATCCCAATTGCTGTCCCCAGCAGCGCTCCGATTGTCTCCCTTTTCTGGGGAGCCAATCTCAGCCTAATGACGCTGTTGAAGCGTCATCGGTTCCCTGGGGAAGCCCTCTGGAGCGCCTGAGTCATTCTCAGCTGTCCCACAGGGGAGATCCAGGGCTGTGTGCGCTGATGCAGCGTGCACAGCCCTGATGAGCATAGAGGGTTAAAGGACTACTTTTGCCCGGAGCAGTGCTGCCTGTCACAGTACAATGGGTTTTAAATCCCTTGTGCCATGATCAGCAGAGACAAGTGTTGCTGCACGCTGCAGCCGCTCTGCCTGACAAGCTGGGGTCTTGTGGCCCCCACAAACCCAGCGTGTTATGCATAAAAATAAGTATAAACATTTTTTTCTTTTTCAAAACAAATTAACACTTATTGACTTCTTCCCCCTCCCAAGTCCCCCTCACTTCCCAATAAACTATTACACACACCCACCACCCCACCAAAAAATTTTTGAAAGTAAAAATTGCTATTTAAAAAAAAGTCAAATATTGTGCTATATCAAATGGTTTAATATATTGACCCCCTATGTAGCACTGACTAAGGGTATGTGCGCACTGGGCGGGTTTTCGGCGGTTTACCTGTGTAAACCGCCGTTTTGCATACATTAGTTTTATTTAAATTTATGTTAATCCAAACCGGCGTTTGGATTAACATTGAAACTAATGTAACCCGCCCAAGGCTGTGCACATACCGGCGGTTACCCAGCGTCATCCGTTGCTAACCCGCAGGTTTCCCAGCGGGTTAGCAAAGAATGACCATGTTCTAAAAACCGGCCGGTTCTGCAGCGGCTGCAAGCAGAATCATGTGCTGCTTCCAGCCGCTGCAGAATCGCCGCCGAGAACCCGCTGGGCAGCCGCCGGATACCGCCCGGCTCCCGCAGCTCATACCCGCCAAGAAGCCGGTGCACGGCGCCGGAGCTTCCTGGCGGGTCCCGCCAGCAGCCGCCGACCGAACCGCCGGGTAATGTGCACTTACCCTTAAAGTACTATATGTCACGAAAAACTATCTCAGAATGGTGCAGATAGGTGACAGCGTTCCAAAGTAATTAACACAAGTCATTGCAAAAAATAGCATAGTAATTTGGGTCCAAATAGGCCTAGTATATAACGAGGTATAATGGCAAATAGGACATAATTTTTTTTTTATGTCGTTGACCCAAAGGAAATAAACGTGTCATTTAAGGGCCTGTTCACACTTGCATCCAGGTCCGTCAGGAGGCAATCCGTAATGGATCTGACCTCCTGATGACCCCGGACGAGGCTGGTGGGATGCCAGCATTGTGTTACCCATTATCATTGAAGCGAACACACTGCTTCCGCTACTCACGGCCATCTGCTCGCTTCAGTTTTGCCGCGATCTGCTACATTGAAACAGAACTAAATGTAAAACAGTATTGGAGCGAACGGGCGCTTTTTGGTAATCGCGGCCGTCCACTCACTTTCGTCTTGCCGTGATCTGCTCCATTACAGCTGAACAAAAAGTAGAACATGTTCTACTTTTCGTTTTGCTTCGATGTAGTGGATAGCGGCAAGACTGAAGCGAGCGGATGACTGCGAGTAGCAAAAAACGCCCATTTGCTTCAATGCTAAAGGCTGACAGAATGCCGGCATCCCGCCAGCCTTGCCCGGGGTCATCAGGAAGTCAGATCCATTGAGGATCGCCCCCTAACGGAACCGGGTGCAAGTGTGAACTGGCCCTAACCTGTGTCCCGTATATACTCGTGTATAAGCCGAGTTTTTCTTGCCAAAAATTGGGCTGAAAAGTCCCCCCCTCGGCTTATACACGAGTCAATACGGTGGGGGCTGTGTCTGGGTGCTGGGGAGGCGTGGGGAGGCAGCTGAATGAGCGTTTGGTTACGTGGGGCTGCTCATTAGATATGTACTGCTTCCCCCTGTCAATCAGCGGCAGGGAGAAGCAGTGCATATCTGTATATAGGCCCCCCAAATGCTGGCACACTGCCCCCCAACTGTTGTGAGGCCCCCGCTGCTGCTCATCTTACCATCCGGCGTCTTCTGCAGCACCCTGCCGCTGAAACCGGTGGGAAAACGAGGACTGCTGCAGGAGATCTCAGGTGAGTATGGATGGATGGATGAATGATTGATGGACGGATGGATGAATGATTAATGGATGAATGATTGATGGATGGATGATTGATGGACGGATGAATGGATGATTGATGGACAGATAATTGATGGACTAATGGATGATGGATGGATGGATGATGGACGGATGGATGATGGACGGATGGCTGGATGGAGTCAAAATCATGATGCATAAACATAGATCATTGCCATGCAGTGCACCATGACTGAGCCGAGTGACTGCAACAAGTGGACACTTGATCCCTTACTGTAGTCCCTGGGGTCAGAGTCATGGTGCACTGTATGGCAATGATCTGTGCATCATGACTCTGACGCCATCCGTCCATCATCCATCGGTTAATATTTAATATTGGTTAATATTTTACAACAGTAAATTTATTGTTATGAATTGGCCATTTATGAAGGAGTCGGAGCCGGAGTCAGAACTTGATAAAATCCAGGAGTCGGAGTCGTAACTGTGGCTTACTGACTCCACAGCCCTGGCCTCCAGTGGTGTATACAGCAGCCCCCAGTGGTATATACAGCAGCCCAAGTGGTGTATACAGCAGCCCTCAGTTTTATGTACAGCAGCCCTAGTGGTGTATACAGCAGCCCCAGTGGTGTATACATCAGCCACCAGTGCTATATACAGCAGCCCCCCAGTGGGTTATACAGGCCCCCCCAGTGGTATACAGGCCCCAGCAGTGTGGCATATAGGCCCACCAAGTGCTGTCACACTGCCCCCCAACTATTGTGAGGCCCCCCCCTGCTGCTCATCATACCATCCGGCGTCTTCTGCAGCACCGCGCCGGTCCTCCGTGCTCCCGTCCACGGCTGTATCCGGGTTCCCCGGATGTCGCAGCGCATGACGTCATCGCTACTGCGATGCGCCGGTCACATGACCCCGGATACAGCCGAGGACGGGGAATGGAGGACCGGCAGGGTGCTGCAGAAGACGCCAGATGGTAAGATGAGCAGCAGCGGGGCCTCACAACAGTTGGGGGGCAGTGTGCCAGCATTTAGGGGGCCTATATACAGATATGCACTGCTTCTCCCTGCCGCTGATTGACAGGGGGAAGCAGTACATATCTAATGAGCAGCCCCACGTAACCAAACGCTCATTCAGCTGCCTCCCCACGCCTCCCCAGCACCCAGACACAGCCCCCACCGTATTGACTCGTGTATAAGCCGAGGGGGGACTTTTCAGCCCAATTTTTGGCAAGAAAAACTCGGCTTATACACGAGTATATACGGGACACAGGTTAGGGCCAGTTCACACTTGCACCCGGTTCCGTTAGGGGGCGATCCTCAATGGATCTGACTTCCTGATGACCCCGGGCAAGGCTGGCGGGATGCCGGCATTCTGTCAGCCTTTAGCATTGAAGCAAATGGGCGTTTTTTGCTACTCGCAGTCATCCGCTCGCTTCAGTCTTGCCGCTATCCACTACATCGAAGCAAAACGAAAAGTAGAACATGTTCTACTTTTTGTTCAGCTGTAATGGAGCAGATCACGGCAAGACGAAAGTGAGTGGACGGCCGCGATTACCAAAAAGCGCCCGTTCGCTCCAATACTGTTTTACATTTAGTTCTGTTTCAATGTAGCAGATCGCGGCAAAACTGAAGCGAGCAGATGGCCGTGAGTAGCGGAAGCAGTGTGTTCGCTTCAATGATAATGGGTAACACAATGCTGGCATCCCACCAGCCTCGTCCGGGGTCATCAGGAGGTCAGATCCATTACGGATTGCCTCCTGACGGACCTGGATGCAAGTGTGAACAGGCCCTTAAATGACACGTTTATTTCCTTTGGGTCAACGACATAAAAAAAAAATTATGTCCTATTTGCCATTATACCTCGTTATATACTAGGCCTATTTGGACCCAAATTACTATGCTATTTTTTGCAATGACTTGTGTTAATTACTTTGGAACACTGTCACCTATCTGCACCATTCTGAGATAGTTTTTCGTGACATATAGTACTTTAAGTCAGTGCTACATAGGGGGTCAATATATTAAACCATTTGATATAACACAATATTTGACTTTTTTTTAAATAGCAATTTTTACTTTCAAAAATTTTTTGGTGGGGTGGTGGGTGTGTAATAGTTTATTGGGAAGTGAGGGGGACTTGGGAGGGGGAAGAAGTCAATAAGTGTTAATTTGTTTTGAAAAAGAAAAAAATGTTTATACTTATTTTTATGCATAACACGTTGGGTTTGTGGGGGCCACAAGACCCCAGCTTGTCAGGCAGAGCGGCTGCAGCGTGCAGCAACACTTGTCTCTGCTGATCATGGCACAAGGGATTTAAAACCCATTGTACTGTGACAGGCAGCACTGCTCCGGGCAAAAGTAGTCCTTTAACCCTCTATGCTCATCAGGGCTGTGCACGCTGCATCAGCGCACACAGCCCTGGATCTCCCCTGTGGGACAGCTGAGAATGACTCAGGCGCTCCAGAGGGCTTCCCCAGGGAACCGATGACGCTTCAACAGCGTCATTAGGCTGAGATTGGCTCCCCAGAAAAGGGAGACAATCGGAGCGCTGCTGGGGACAGCAATCGGGATACCGCCAGGCGGAGGCAGGAGCCTAAGCTTGCCGGTTTGCAGTGCTAGATGTCCCCGGGGACCTTCAGGAACAGATTTCATATTTTGCTTCACGCTACGGACATGTCGGACACATCCTTTGTACAAAAGCGGTTAAACACCAAAAATGGGCCCCCTTAAAAATACAGGGATCAGGAATTCCACATGTATCCGTATTGTTACACCCATGTATACACATATAGCCCACCAGTAAGGACTACCTTTTCATCCACATACTGCTCCCCCCAATAAGAACCCCGCCTTTTTTCTGCATAGTACCTACATCCACATATTGCCTCCCAGTAAGGTCTCCCCATCTATCCACATAGCACCCAATGTACGGTATTTGCACACACCCCCAGTAATGATCCACATGTATCTACACAGCCCCCCAAGAAGGACTTCCTGTGTATCTGCACAGACCCCTAATAGCCCCCTATGTACCTGCATAGCTCTTCCCCCCAGTAAGGACCCCCTATGTACCTATGCACACAGCCTCTACAGTGATAAGATTATGGCGAAACAAAGGTCAGCTTGCTCAATTCCACGCATGTGCAAAATGAAGGGATTCAGCTGTCTGGAAGCCTTCATCCACCCGTTTATCTGTACATAGGATCCTCATCTATCTGTACACAGGCCCCTCCGATCTATCCATACACGTACCCCCCTAACTATCCATACACAGACCCCTCTATCTATCCGTACACAGGCCCTCCACAGTAAGGGACCCCCCTATCTATCCGTACACAGCCCCCCACAGTAAGGGACCCCCCTATCTATCCATACACAGCCCCCTCCGCAGTAATGGACCCCTATCCATCCATACACGGGCCCCCGCCATAAGGGACCCCCTATCCATCCATACACGGGCCCCCGCCATAAGGGACCCTCCTAAATATCCATACACAGACCCCTCTATCTATCCGTACACAGGCCCCCCACAGTAAGGGACCCCCCTATCTATCCATACACAGCCCCCTCCGCAGTAATGGACCCCTATCCATCCATACACGGGCCCCCGCCATAAGGGACCCCCTATCCATCCATACACGGGCCCCCGCCATAAGGGACCCCTATCCATCCATACACGGACCCCCGCCATAAGGGACCTCCTATCCATCCATACACGGGCCCCCGCCATAAGGGACCCTCCTAACTATCCATACACAGACCCCTCTATCTATCCGTACACAGGCCCTCCACAGTAAGGGACCCCCCTATCTATCCGTACACAGCCCCCCACAGTAAGGGACCCCCCTATCTATCCATACACAGCCCCCTCCGCAGTAATGGACCCTATCCATCCATACACGGGCCCCCGCCATAAGGGACCCCCTATCCATCCATACACGGGCCCCCGCCATAAGGGACCCCCTATCCATCCATACACGGACCCCCGCCATAAGGGACCTCCTATCCATCCATACACGGACCCCCGCCATAAGGGACCCCCTATCCATCCATACACGGACCCCCGCCATAAGGGACCTCCTATCCATCCATACACGGACCCCCGCCATAAGGGACCTCCTATCCATCCATACACGGGCCCCCGCCATAAGGGACCCTCCTAACTATCCATACACAGACCCCTCTATCTATCCGTACAAAAGCCCCCCACAGTAAGGGACCCCCCTATCTATCCATACACAGCCCCTCCGCAGTAATGGACCCCTATCCATCCATACACGGGCCCCCGCCATAAGGGACCCCCTATCCATCCATACACGGGCCCCCGCCATAAGGGACCCCCTATCCATCCATACACGGACCCCCGCCATAAGGGACCCCTATCCATCCATACACGGACCCCCGCCATAAGGGACCTCCTATCCATCCATACACGGGCCCCCGCCATAAGGGACCCCCTATCCATCCATACACGGGCCCCGCCATAAGGGACCCTCCTAACTATCCATACACAGACCCCTCTATCTATCCGTACACAGGCCCCCCACAATAAAGGACCCCCCTATCTATCCGTACACAGCCCCCTCCGCAGTAATGGACCCTATCCATCCATACACGGGCCCCCGCCATAAGGGACCCACTATCCATTCCATATACACACGGACCCCGCCATAAGGGACCCCACTATGCCATCCATCACACGGGCCCCCGCCATAAGGGACCCCTATCCATCCATACACGGACCCCCGCCATAAGGGACCCCTATCCATCCATACACGGACCCCCCATAAGGGACCTCCTATCCATCCATACACGGACCCCCGCCATAAGGGACCTCCTATCCACCATACACGTACCCCCCCACATAAGGGACCTCCTATCCATCCATACACGGGCCCCCGCATAAGGGACCCTCCATACCTAACTCCATACCAACAGGACCCCTATCTATCCGTACACAGGCCCCCCCAATAAGGGACCCCCTATCTATCCATACACGCCCCTCCGCAGTAAGGGACCCCTATCCATCCATACACGGGCCCCCGCCATAAGGGACCCACTATCCATCCATACACGGACCCCCGCCATAAGGGACCCCCTATCCATCCATACACGGGCCCCCGCCATAAGGGACACCCTATCATCCATAAGACCCCCATAAGACTCCCTATCATCCATACACGGACCCCCACATAAGGGACCCCCTATCCATCCATACACGGGCCCCCGCCATAAGGGACCCCCTATCCATCCATACAGGGCCCCCGCCATAAGGGACCCCCTATCCATCCATACACGGGCCCCCGCCATAAGAGACCCCCCTTATCCATCATGCCGACCCCCGCCATAAGGGACCCCCTATCCATCCATACACGGGCCCCCCCATAAGGGACCCCCACATCTATCTATAAACCCCTTCCCTTCAGAGCCCACGCGCCCTCTCCCCCCTAAAGGGTTAATACGGGAGCAGTGTTAGAAGCCCCCCTAAAGGGTTAATACCGGGAGCAGTGTTAGAAGCCCCCCCTAAAGGGTTAATATCGGGAGCAGTGTTAGAAGCCCCCCCCCCTTAAAGGGTTAATACCGGGAGCAGTGTTAGAAGCCCCCCTTAAAGGGTTAATACCGGGAGCAGTGTTACAAGCCCCCCCAAGGGTTAATACCGGGAGCAGCGTTAGAAGCCCCCCCTAAAGGGTTAATACCGGGGAGCAGTGTTAACACCCCCCCCCAAAGGGTTAATACCGGGGTGCAGTGTTACAAGCCCCCCCCCCAAAGGGTAATACCGGGGAGCAGTGTTACAAGACCCCACCCGGGAGCAAAGGGTTAATCCGGGAGCAGTGATGTAAGTCTTGGCAATGGGCCAAACGAGAAGGCGGGAGAGGAGGTTGGCGGCGCGCTGTGTCGGACCGCGTGAACTTGAATTGACAGAAGCCGTATCACTGCGCATGCGCCAGGTGCAGCGGCGAGCTGGCACCACGTGAACTCGCGTTGAACTTGAATTGACAGAAAGCCGTATCCACTGCGCATGCGCAGGTGCGCGCGAGCTCGCGCGGCGGCGAGTGCCCGCGTCCCGCGCGGCATGTTGCGCAATGCGCATTCAAGGATTAAGTCTGCGGCGATCACTAGTGGAGGATCGGGTGTCCGGCAGGGCGGGACAGGCGACAGGCAGCGGGCACTGATAAGTATAACTTGCTTTACAGGAGGACCCTGCATTACTGAGGCTGCCTGTATACTACCACTGGGACTGCTGTATATAGGGGCCCTGCATTACTGGGGCTGCAATACCACTGGGGCTGCTGTATATAGGGGCTGCAATACCACTCGGGCTGCTGTATATAGGGGCTGCTGTATACACCACTGGGGCTGCAATACCACTGGGGCTGCTGTATATAGGGGCTGCAATACCACTGGGGCTGCTGTATATAGGGCTGCAATACCACTGGGGCTGCAATACCACTGGGGCTGCTGTATATAGGGGCTGCAATACCACTGGGGCTGCTGTATATAGGGGCTGCTGTATACACCACTGGGGCTGCAATACCACTGGGGCTGCTGTATATAGGGGCTGCAATACCACTGGGGCTGCTGTATATAGGGGCTGCAATACCACTGGGGCTGCAATACCACTGGGGCTGCTGTATATTGGGGCTGCTGTATACACCTCTGGGGCTGCATATACCTCTGGGGCTGCATATACCTCTGGGGCTGCTGTATACTACCACTGGGGCTGCTGCTGTATACTACCACTGGGGAGGCTGCTGTATACTACCACTGGGGAGGCTGCTGTATACCTCACTGCTGGGGGTTGTATACAGGGTCGGACTGGGGTGTCTGGGGCCCACCAGGGAAACTGACTCCAGGGGCCCACTCACCCGCTATATGCAAATACCTGTTAGCCGTTATACCCATTCTAGCGGTTACTCCTGCACATCACTCTGCGCTCACCATTACTGCGATGTACCATTACATTAAAGGGATACTTTGGTGAAAACAAGTTACCAACAATCGTCAGGTTCGGCAGGTGATCACTTAGTTATTGGTGGAATCCGACCAATCAAAACCACATCGTCAGAAGAATGTGGCACTTTTACCCCTTTTATTAACTGCAGCAGCCGGTAATGATGTGACCGCGGCTCCATTCATTATCATTGGAGCTCCCAGAAAAAGGCAAACACAGCAATAACAGCCACTGAGGGAGTGAAGGGATCATGGGCGAGCCGTACATCACCTCCAGTCTAATGGGGACAAAACAAACCTATGACTAAGAACTGTCTTTAAGGACATTGATTTAAATGTGCTTTTTAATACTTTTCTAATATAATGAATTTTTAAGGATCTAGATCTCAAGACTCTATGCTGGATATTTTTCTATTTTTTGGACACATAATGGGGATAAAAGCTGCACATTCAGCAGTCGCACCCCCAACAACTAATACCTTATCACATCCTTAGGCCATGTGCACACACTGAGTATTTGGTGAGTTTTTTACCTCGGTATTTGTAAGACAAAACCAGGAGTGGAGCAATCAGAGGTCATATGTTCTGCATTTCTCACATCTCCTGCTTCTGTCTTATAAATACTGAAGTGAAAATCTCACCAAATACTCACTGTGTGAACGTGGCCTTAGACGAGATAATTACTTGCTTTCTCTGGAGAACCTCTGTAAGTGCATTTTGCTGCTGCTGTGTTACAGGACAGGAAGGGGTTAAGCAACCAAGTTTTTAATATCTACTGGAAATAAAGAATTTTCCCCTTATTGATATCAGAAAAAAAATTAATAATCAACCACAATCCACCATACCAAGACCAGTAATACCACATATAAAAGAGACATACCACCACACTGTGATCAGAGCACATATTACTACTAAACTGTGATCAAATACTACCACGTGCAAGGTATAAATACTGCCACACCATGATAAGACCACATATAACCGACATATTGTAATTGAATAATTCCACATTCAAGGGACAAATACACAACGCCATGACCAGGGCACATAATGCCACTACATAGTGACCAATAATGACCAATAAAATCCGGTCAACCCATAGAAGCACCACCCAGCTCAAAATGGTTTGCCGTCGTCTGCTCCTTCCCCTCTCCTCTTACCTGATAAACCACAAGTTTGGTGCCAGACCCACTACTACATGTCAGTACTCTGTTGTGCCCAGCTGTTTCTTCTTCAGTGTAAATATTGACCAATAATACTACAATAATGAAGATTAAAAAAAGCTCTGTATATTTGGTCAGTGTAAATACAGTTATTATCAGTGACATTATACACAGGAGCTCTGTATATAGTGTCAATGTACAGGTGATGCAGAGATCCCCAGTGACATTATACACAGGAGCTCAGTATATAGTGTCAGTGTACAGGTGATGCAGAGATCCTCAGTGACATTATACACAGGAGCTCAGTATATAGTGTTAGTGTACAGGTAAGACTGTGATCCCCCGTAACATTATACACAGGCTCAGTATATAGTGTCAATGTACAGGTAATGCAGTGATCACCGGTGACATTATACACAGGAGCTCTCTATATAGTGTCAGATGCAGAGATCACCAGTGACATTATACACAGGAGCTCTGTATATAGTGTATAGTGTGTGTGGATAGGTAATACACCTACTCACCAGAGATGTATCTTGGTGAAGTCATTCATCTTCAGGTTTCTTCTTCCCCTGTCGCAGACAAATATCACATCTTCTAGCCAGGACTCATCTCTGCAGAAAATAACACAGTTATCTACTGTATAGAACTGATCACTTCCATAGCACAATCCACACTTTTCCCAAGATTTCTACACTACATCAAACGACCAAAAAAGCGACATCGTGCCGCCTCGCACAGTAACAAGGCCTCCCTTTGGTTCCCCTCATGGAAAAGTAAACGGGACCCCCTTCGTGCTGCACAGGACAGACCCCCTCCATGTTGCACGGGTACACACACATACTGTTGCTGCTGGGGGGACAGCACACTGATTGTTGCTGCTAAGGGGGGGGGGCACATATTGCTGGTGCCAAGAGACATATGGCAGCTGCTGGGGGAGGCACACTGATTGCTGCAGCTGTTGCTGGGGGGCACACATACCTCATCTACTTCCACACTGTTGCTGCAGCTCTGTCTGCTCCTCTTCATGTGGGATGCAGGACTTCACGTGCTGTCCCCGCTCACACACCTCATCCTCGCTCTGGCACTGCCTGCTGTCAGTGCTATGTGAGGAAGTCCCGGCTGCAGACAGTGCTCTCTCTGCTCCTCACAGCGGCCAGACGTTCTCCACCGCTGCTCCAGGGCAGGGCCGGCTCCATGTTATTGATGGCTCCGAGGGAAAGAGTCTTAGTGGACCCCCTTTAACATATGTTGCTCTATGTGTAAATATATCATATTGTAAATGTTGTACACTGTAATATATATATATATACTAGTAAAAAGGCCCGATGCAATTGCATCAGGAGCGCGGTGAAATGAATTGTGTGTATACAGGCGGGTCAGTGGGTAGCAGAGTATACAGGGGGCTCTGTGGGTAGCAGAGTATAGAGGCGGATCTGTGGGTAGCAGAGTATACAGGTGGCTCTGTGGGTAGCAGAGTATACAGGTGGCTCTGTGGGTAACAGATTATACAGGCGGCTCTGTGGGTAGCAGAGTATACAGACGGCTCTGTGGGTAGCAGAGTATACAGACGGCTCTGTGGGTAGCAGAGTATACAGGCAACTGTGTGGGTAGCAGAGTATAGAGGCGGCTCTGTGGGTAGCAGAGTATACAGGTGGCTCTGTGGGTAGCAGAGTATAGAGGCGGCTCTGTGGGTAGCAGAGTATAGAGGCGGCTGTGTGGATAGCAGAGTATACAGGGGGCTCAGTGGGTAGCAGAGTATAGAGGCGGCTCCGTGGGTAGCAGAGTATAGAGGCGGCTGGAGGTCCGAGGAGAGGTGGGGGCTGGAGGGGTGAGGAGAGGTACTGGCTGGAGAGGTCGTGGCATACTTAATCATTGTGCTGACAGTGGAGGGATTGGAGGGGGGCCAAATTGGCATAGCTAGTGTGCTCCACTGCAGGCCGTTCTGTATTGGAGCAGAGGGTGTTCATAGTGCGCTCCAGTCCCCTGTCTACACCGCTGTCTCACCTCCACTCCTGTGCGCCTACAGCAAGGCAGCGGACGGCTCTCCCGGAGGGTGGGCTCGGGGGGCTCCCGGCGACAGTTCCACCGCTGTGCCTGACCGCAGGGCAGCCTGAGAGAGGTGAGGCTGCGCCTGCAGCAAGGCACTGGCCGCCTCTCCCGGAGGGTGCCCTGGGGCGGCTCCCGGTGCCAGTTCCACCGCTGTGCCTAGGCGCAGGGCAGCCTGAGAGAGGTGAGGCTGCGCCTGCAGCAAGGCACTGGCCGCCTCTCCCGGAGGGTGCCCTGGGGCGGCTGCCGGCGCCAGTTCCACCGCTGTGCCTAGGCGCAGGGCAGCCTGAAAGAGGGGAGGCTGCGCCTGCAGCAAGGCACTCGCCACCTCTCCCGGAGGGGGGCCTCGGGCGGCTCCCGGCGACACTTCCGGCGCTGTGGCTGCGCGCAGGGCAGCCTGAGAGAGGTGAGGCTGGTGAGAAGTGTTATCAGCACTCACCGGCATACGTATTCCGCTGGTGTGGTGTGGGGCGGGATCCGCCGCCATCTTGGTTGCGTGAGTTAGGGCCGGGGGTGTGGCAGAACTCCTCAGATAGTGATAGGGAACGTCGGTGTGAGGTAGTGCGGCTGCAGTGCCGCAAAGGAGCTTGAGATTCGGCTACAGTGCCCGAATTCCAAACTTCCGATTATTTATTTATATATATATATATATATATATATATATATATGATACCCCTCCTTTCACTCTCTCTCTCTCCCTCTCCGTTCACTCTCTCTCTCTCCCCCTCTCCATTCACTCTCTCTCTCTCCCCTCTCCGTTCACTCTCTCTCCCTCTCCGTTCACTCTCTCTCACTCTCCGTTCACTCTCTCTCACTCTCCGTTCACTCTCTCTCACTCTCCGTTCACTCTCTCTATCTCTCTCTCCGTTCACTCTCTCTCTCCCTCTCCGTTCACTCTCTCTCTCTCTCTCCCTCTCCGTTCACTCTCTCTCTCTCCGTTCACTCTCTCTCTCCCTCGCCGTTCACTCTCTCTCTCCCTCTCCGTTCACTCTCTCTCCGTTCACTCTCTCTCTCCCTCTCCGTTCACTCTCTCTCCGTTCACTCTCTCTCTCCGTTCACTCTCTCTCTCTCCGTTCACTCTCTCTCTCTCCGTTCACTCTCTCCCTCTCCGTTCACTCTCTCTCTCTCTCCATTCACTCTCTTTCTCCCCACCTCTGCGCTGTGTCTTTGCCCTGCACCTGGCTGTCTCCCCCTGTGCCTGTCTACCCACTGTGCACATTTCTCCTGACAGGGAGCCCCTGGGCATGGTGTTATTTGCCCCTGGCAGGTGGGGGGGGGCCCTCTGTAATCTGCCCCTGGCAGGTGGGGGGGGCCCCTCTGTAATCTGCCCCTGGCAGGTGGGGGGGGCCCTCTGTAATCTGCCCCTGGCAGGTGGGGGGGGCCCCTCTGTAATCTGCCCCTGGCAGGTGGGGGGGGCCCTCTGTAATCTGCCCCTGGCAGGTGGGGGGGCCCTCTGTAATCTGCCCCTGGCAGGTGGGGGGGGCCCTCTGTAATCTGCTCCTGGCAGGTGGGGGGGGCCCCTCTGCATTCTGCCCCTGGCAGGTGGGGGGGGCCCCTCTGCAATCTGCCCCTGGCAGGTGGGGGGGCCCCTCTGTAATCTGCTCCTGGCAGGTGGGGGGGCCCCTCTGTAATCTGCCCCTGGCAGGTGGGGGGGCCCCTCTGTAATCTGCTCCTGGCAGGTGGGGGGGCCCCTCTGTAATCTGCCCCTGGCAGGTGGGGGGGGGGCCCTCTGTAATCTGCCCCTGGCAGGTGGGGGGGGCCCCTCTGTAATCTGCCCCTGGCAAGTGGGGGGGCGGCCCCTCTGTAATCTGCTCCTGGCAGGTGGGGGGGCCCTCTGTAGTCTGCCCCTGGCAGGTGGGGGGGCCCCTCTGTAATCTGCCCCTGGCAGGTGGGGGGGGGCCCTCTGTAATCTGCCCCTGGCAGGTGGGGGGGGCCCCTCTGTAATCTGCCCCTGGCAGGTGGGGGGGGCCCCTCTGTAATCTGCCCCTGGCAGGAGGGGGGGGCCCTCTGTAACATGCCCCTGGGTGCTGGTTTCCCCCCCTTAACCTGAGAGTCTGGCAGACGCTGAATGTAGAGAGCAGCAGGCAGCAGATCACTTTCTCCTGCACCACTGAGGTGCAGGAAGTAGATATCTGCCGCTGCTGCTGCTCAGGTTAGGAGGGAGAGAGAGAGGGTGTGGGGGAGGGGAGAGGGGCAGCGTTCAGGGGCCCCAGGTGAGAAGTCCACAGGGAGCCTACCTGCCAAATTAGGGGCCCGGGTGCTGTGAACTGGCCCTGACTTCCCCTTCCCCCCCGGACACCAGCCATGCTCACCTGCAGTCCGGCCGGCGTCTTCCTCCTCCACATTGTGGAACGCAAAGACAGAGGAAGTGACGCCCGGATGCAGGGGCGGTGCGGGGCTGGCGGCCGGTTTCTGAAAGCACCGCACGCCGCGCCGGTAGGAGTTAAGATAATACCGGCGGCGCGATGCGGGCGGGCAGGCGGCGGTGGGCCCCTCAGTTACGCCTGGGCACTTGTCCGGGTACGGGTGCTGACGCCGGCCCTGGTCCAAGGGGACCCGTTGGGGGCGGGGCTATGGGGGCGGGGCCACAATGGCTGGGGGCCCACCCTAACTTTTAACCGGTTACCCGGCGGCCCAGACCGAGCCTGGTTGTATACCTGTGCTGGAGTCCACCCTCGGCTTATACGCGAGTCAATAGATTTTCCCAGGTTTTGGGGGGCAAAAGTAGGGGGGTCGGCTTATACACGGGTCGGCTTATACACGAGTATATACGGTACATGATTAAAATAAATGATTAAATATTTTAGCGAAGGTAACACTAAGCAGCAGGGGTTAGCAGTCTACAGCTGCTTGGGTTACCAGTAGCTGGCAGTAGAAAATGCTGTGGGAGCCCACATGTTTTTTTCTTTAGTTTTTTCTTCAACAATAAAAAAAAATAGGGTTCCCCGGTATCTCAATCCCCAGAAATGGAGAAGAAAGGAAATTACATCAGAGACCCTTTTTAAAAAAAATATCTTTCTTTACTGTCTATAACGCACAATGCAAAAATAAAAGCATCCCCAAAAAAGCATTAAAAACACAATGCGCTTTTTCCTTCTGCTCAAAAAAATAGATCCTCAAAATTCAGTAAAAATGAATCCTCAAAAAAATGCAGCAAAGATGAAATGTTTGAACGCAGCCTTAGGCTGCATTCACATGTTAAATTTATGCTCAGTTTTTCACATCAGTTTTCGTAGCCAAAACCAGGAGTGGTGACATGTTTCTATTAGGCCACATTGAGTATTTGGCCAGTATTTGACAAAGCGAGGAGAGGAACAATCAGATGAAAAGTATTAGGCTAGGGTCTGATTAGCATTCAGCCTTCTGGATCCGCTTAAAACTTAGTTTCTGGCAGGCTGAGCGCATAGTGTTATCAGCATGTAACACTATGCGCCGCCTGCCTATGTATCCCTATGGCAACATGATGCCTTAGCGCAACCGCTGACTCCAGAGACTCCCCCGGATATGCACTATTGCAGAGCGCACAGGAAAACGTTGCAAACTGCTTTTCCTGTGCGCTCTGCAATAGCGCATATCCGGGGAGTCTCTGTGGAGCCGGCGGCTGCGGTAAGGCATCATGTTGCCATAGGGATACATAGGCAGGCGGCGCATAGTGTTACTTGCTGATAACGCAATGCGCTCAGCCTGCTAGAAACTAAGTTTTAAGTGGATTAGGCAGGCTGAGGGCTGAACACTTATCAGACGCTAGCCTAATAAAAACACATCACCACTTCTGTATTTATTACCCACTCCTGGGTTTGGCTCCACAAGCTGATGTGAAAAACTGACCAAAAACTGAAGATGTGAATGTAGCCTTAATTTTTTCATGAATAAAAAGGACCTATGAGCTTCTCTAGGGCTTGGATGTGACTGAAACCCCCAGACCCACTGTAGCTACACCTCTAAGTATAGGGTAACATTTCAAATACATGACAGCTAGCACAATGTTCCAAGTTTGTGAAGCAGTGCTGAATTTTATAAGCAATGCCAATTTTATGACTGCCATATGTCTGCTGCTCTGCATGCCACAGATAACACTGACTATAAAAATGTTTTCAAAGTAAACCTGTGATTAAAATAAACTGGCTCCATTAAATTCTACACCAGACTATCACAGCCGGAGAAGGTATAATAGGAATTTTATATTTACTCCTTGTTTGAGCCCAATTTAAAACTTTAATAGATGACCCCTTTCTCTTCTAACCTCTGAAACATTGTGATGAAAGTCAGCACTTTATGGAAGGAGTTATTTCTGGAACACGATCATCTGGAAATTGAATATTTGCATAAATAGCTCATAGCACGCAAATATGGTGCTCTGCAGTGCCAACAGCATACAACTACAAGAACGGGTGTCTGGGCGTTATAACAAGCAAAGTCAAGTGACAATGCCATTTCTTTGGAAATCTTATGGAATATCTATTATCAAAGTACTTAGAGACGCAAATGAGAGTAATCGCCATACAATTTTTAAGTGTGAGAAACACTTTTTAGCAAGCAAACTTTAGTTTGGGGTACGTTTACATAGGTTGGATATGCAGTTTAATTTCAGTACCAGCTTTTTGCTTGTGATTTTACTAATCCTTTATTACCTGTGGAGATATAATATGCAGCATTAGGCCAGAGACACACTACGCGACATGCATGCAAAATACTCACATGAGTCTCGCATGACTCAACCAGAATGGCTGTCAGTTCTCTGGAGAGGAACGCATCAGCTGTATAGAAACACAAGCAGCTGAATTGTTCCCTTCGAGGAGCCGGCAGCTATGCCGGGTGAGTCATGCGAAACTCATGCGTGTATCTCGCATACATGCTTAATTATGCCATAACAGTAATTGCTCCACTAATCCTTACCCTCTTTCACTACCCCCAAATTCCATCACTCCAAACACAAATATTTATCTCACCATCTGTCCTACCTCCCCACCTGAGCTCTTCTGCTGACCTGCTTCTCAATCTCACACCTCTCCTGCAGAAACATAAAGCATGTGGTCTTGAACGCCTATCACAACGAGACTGGTCACTTCGGGTGCAAGAAGCTAGAGATGCTACTGTGAGATAGGTTCTTTTGGGTCGGCATGCGGACATCCATTGAAAGATGGTGTAAAAATTGTAAACCCTGCAGCCTGAGAAGAAAGGACTTACAGAGCTAGAAAGCACAGGTCCATCCCATCGTGACAAAACAACCTCTGGAAATAGTAGCCTTGGACCATGTAAAACTGACTCCAAGTAGATCCGGCTACACCTACGCGTTGACCATGGCAGACCATTACTCAAGATTTTTAATGGTTGCCCCCGTAAAAGACCTGACAGCTGCCACTGCTGCCAGAACATTCCAGAATGTCTTCTGCAGACCATTCGGATACCCTGAACAAGTCCTCACAGACCAAGGATCAGCCTTCGAAGCGGAGATCTTCCAAGAGTTCTGCCACATGTATGGGTGCAAAAAGATCAGAACAACCCCATATCATCCTCAAGCCAACGGACTCTGTGAGACTATTAATCATATCATCATTGACATGTTGAAGATCCTACCTTTAGGAGAAAGAAACTAATGGCCGGAGAAACTACCAGACTTGGTTGACATGTACAACAACATTCCAGTACGTTCTACAAACTGTACACCAGCTTACCTGATGAGAGCCTGTACAGGAAAGTTACCTGTAGATCTGGAACTCGGAGTATTAGATCCCAAAGCAGATGACACCATTCCCAATTGGAATGCCCATCGCCTCGAACAATACAAAATGGTTCAAGCCTGTGTAGAAGATAACCTGGAGAAATCCCGTGAAAAACAAGAAAGGGACTATAACAAACATGCTCCAGCAGAACCAATAACACTTGGAAGTATTGTCCTTAAGAGGAAAAGAACCAAACACAAATTGGACGATCAGTGGGAACAAGAACCCTACGTTTTATTGGATTCTGGTCATGACAACAGCAAAGTCTGTCTTATCAGCAAGAATGGTGGAAAAACCACTCATACTGTTTCCAGAAACCACATAAAGAAATGTTCAAAAGATTGGGAAAATCAAAATCCCTCCAATCAACCAATCCAAGAAACAGAACCAGTTCAAGAACAAGTTCAAATGAAGAACCAAAGGAGAAGGTAATCTCAACCATCTTAGGAGATTTCCCAGAAGATTGGCCTCAACAAGATGGAGCCATCCTAGTGCCTTTAATGAATTTCTACCAGCCCCAAGAAGAAAAGTTACAAAGGATTCAGGAAGAAATACCCATTGCAAGAGAATCCCAGGATGCTGCAATCAGTACACCTGCTAGCCCTTTAGTGAGACTAAGGCATCGCAGACGCTTACCTGACATACCTGCACCAAGCCCTCCATTAGAAACATCACCTGAGACAGTGACACTTGTAGTGCGGAAATCACAAAGATGCACACAAGGTCAGCCCCCGTCTAGGTATGGAGCGTGGGCACAGTAAAGTAAGGTAGAGCACACTAAAGTAACATGTAAATAGTCATTATAAAGTAAAGTAAGAATGTAAATAGTGTTCAAAAGGTGAAGAGTAGGCAAAAGCCAGGTACACAACACAAAAAGAGGGAAGTTGGCATAAGGAGCTGTCTAGGGAGAGTAAAAACTTGGCCAAAAGGTGACCCCAGGGCCAGGAGGCCTACAGCACTTATGACCGTTAGAGGCCCAGCCTGCACACTCTTCCAAAGCACTTCAAAACAGAGGGTGGTTAATATTCACCTAAAATTTCAGAGGTGAGTGAAACTGACTTGAAATTGACAAGTGGATGAGTTACAGGGAAAAAGTGGCAGTAGTTTTCTACATTAAGAAAAAAGAGGTGGAGGAGTAAAAGGATGATGAGACACAGGTATGTCACGCCCTGCTCAAATCATGTACCACACAGCAAGGGGACCTCAACATGAGTCCTCACCATTATCCCATACCAAAAATTGCTGAATGGCCCAGCCTGGCTGCATGGCACAGGATCTGGCCTAGCAATTCAAGGTTAAACATTGCTCAGCAACTATATGTTTTGTGGAGTATTACAGAAAAAACTAGAGAGGTTGGTCAGTGACCTGTATAGGCCTAGTGGGCCGGATACCCTCAAAGCTCATGGAAGTGGCGCACCCCAGAGTTCGGATGCCACTATGTCATTATCTCCCTCGGGGGTGGTGTCATACTTGAAAGCAACAGAGACCAAAGCACACAACACCTTTCTGCCTCCAGGCCTGAAAGGGGAGATCTAAAACCTGGGTTCAGGGTAAGCTCCCCTATAAATTCTGGTCTGGGGTGGAGTTAGTCAGTTCAGTATGGAGCAGTACTGAGGAAGACATCCTGTGGGCTACAGCAGTGCTAAGCTGTTCCAGGAAAGCCAAACCGAGCTGAGGGACCTAAGGCAAGGGTCTGAGGAAATCGAGGAAAGCCTGGGAAGCAGAGCGGTGTCGAGCTCACCCCAGAGCAAAAGCGCCAAGAAACGGACACCGGAGTCCGAGGCTGTGCAGGGCCTAATGACCCAGCAGCTAATACCGGAGGGTGGGGAATTCCAAATTCCCCATCCACACCAAGTGCCCGGACGTAAAGCAGCTTCAAGAGAAAAGGAATAGCCGCCTGTGAAGTGCAACTAATAAAGGACTCGAGCTGCCTGTCATACTGGCACATGGAGAAGAGGGAGAAAAAGAGAGGGCTGCAGCACAGCTTCAAGCAGTAGCAGGGACCCACAGGAGAAAATGCAGCAGGGAGGCCTTAGAACTTGCTGGGTGTGGAGATCCCCAAGTTGCTCCCACATTACACGGACTCATAGTAACAGCATCTGTGGTTGAGTGGTATTTCCAGTAAAGGATCTGAGGCACCAACAAAATGCGAGTCTGTCTGTTAATGCGCACCTTCCATCCTGCACCCTACACCCTTCCCACATTCACTGCCATGGGGATCCGCTACATCCCAGCTACCCATCCATCATCTCCAGAGGTTCTGCAGCAGCGGTGGCTACCTATAGCCTCCTATAGTGGCGTCATAAATAACTCCCTTATAAGTCACCTCTTTCCCTACATAAACCAAGAACTGCCTTTTACAACTGAACCCAGGGTCACGGAAACAGGGTCTCGACCCCTGTGACTCCCCAGAACTGCTAAACAGCCCAGTTCCGAGTACCCTACGGCACTGTGGCGACACAGGTTCAGTTTTTGGTGTCACGAACAGGATATCATGTCCGACGTATATTTGTACTGTGTGCCATGAACTGTGTTGAACTACGTGTTTTTGACTGTCACCATTATTAAAATGTGAGGCGTGAGGGAAGCTGAGGGGGCATGTCATCGTGAGCAGTACGCTACAAAGAACGCAAAAGCATGCCCAACCTGCGCTCTGACAACATCCGGTGGGGAAGGGAAACCCTGTCACACCAGTGGAACTAAAGTTGATCATCCCCACGGAAGTGAAGGACATGGTGGGCTAAGGCTCACTAGGGGAGAGTTAAATGTTAGAGCCGGATGGAGAGGAGCCTGTGCAACGGGCGGTCGCAGCCCAGTGTGCAGCACCGGGTGTGACCCAAGTAGCAGTCAGAGCTGCAGCCACCGTGGTGCCAGCCCTAACCCCGGTAATGCCATTCCTAATGCCATATTCACCAGGGGCGACGTAGTTGCCGCAATACTCAGGAGAACCAAGTACCCTGACAGACTTCAGGGAGAGATTGGACAGTTTATATAAGGTGTATCCTCTGACGGAAGACCAAAGAGTTAGTATATTAATTGGACAAATGACTGGTGCAGCCCAGTGGGAGGTAAAGTCCTGGCCGGACACTGACAAAGACACTGGTGAACATTTAATAGCCAGACTGAAAGTCACCCTTGATACCCGTACTGCCGCAAAGCTGAAAATAAGGTTCTTGGGGAGTAAACAGAGGGTGCAGAATAGAATCAGAGACTTTGCTTTAAACCTCCAGGAAGTGATAAGGACAATACATCAGACAGACCCTGCTCATGTACCAGAAGTGAAGAGGTGGTTCATTGAACAGTCCAATTAAGTATGATGGCTGTCCAGAACCCTGGCCTAGACTTTGCGCAGTTTAAAGACCAAGCCATTCAGATTCTGCAGGAGACGACTTTGAGACGTGCTGCATTCAGTGGGTACCCCGCTATGGTATACCTCCCGAAGGTGATGCCTAGATCCCCAGCACCCGTGGAGACTGCCACACAGGACCTAGGAGGTGGTCCCTCTGCAGATCTATGGGCTCATAATTGGGAGCTGAATAAAAGTGTGGCTGCACTGACCAGAACTGTGCAGTCCCTGCAGGATACACCTTGAAAGGTTGAGATTCTGCCAGCCTCCAGTCTAAAGGGTGTGCCACGGCAAAGACAGAAAAGAATCCCCCTGAGTAGGTGAAAAGACACAGATCGCTTTGATGCAACTGGACAACCAATTTGTTGCTGCTGTGACAGAGTGGGAGACCTGGCAAGGTATTGTCCCATAGTTGACCGAATCCTGGGATGGAGGGTCAACCCTCGGAAGTAAGATGGTCAGGTAGTGAAAGAATGTAAATATGTTGATTAAGTAAAATGTTTGTTTTTCCTGTAACTAAGTAACCATGCTACCATCAAGCGTACGCACCTACAGAGACTTTACTGTATGAACTTTTGAGCATTCTTAAACTTCCCTTAAAAATGGACCATTATACCACTGGACTGGTCAGGGTAAAGACTTCTTGTATATATTATTCATCAGCCAATGGTGGAAGGACTAATCACCAAAGTGATTGCTTTTTCAATTTTCTTGGTTTATGTATTTTTGAATGTTTTGAAACTCTGTACATTTTATTATTGTTCTTTAAAAATTGTTCATGTTTTCCTTTTTGAAAAAGGTTACTCAGTCCAGGAGTACTGAATTTCACTAGGGGGGAATGTGGCACCCCAGAGTTCGGATGCCACTATGTCATTATCTCCCTCAGGTGGTGGTGTCATACCTGAGAGCAGCAGAGGGTATTCACACCAGGCAAAACCAAAGCACGCAACACCTTTCTGCCTCTAGGCCTGAAGGGGGAGATATAAAAGGTCCCGCAAGTGGGGAGCCACTACATCCCAGCTGCCCGTCCATCATTCCTAGAGGTTCTGCAGCAGCGGTGGCTACCTATAGCCACAAATCACGGGTAGCATCACGAATAACTCCCTTATAAATCACCCCTTTCCCTACCTAAGCCAAGAACTGCCTTTTACAACTGAACACACGGTCACAGAAGCCGAGTCTCAACCCCTGTGTCTCTCGAAAACTGCAAAATAGCCCAGTTTTGAGTACCCTACGGCCCTTGGGCGACACACAAGCCTTCCCGTCAATGTTATGCCCTGCCACACACAGATGAGGCAACTATAAGTTTTGTGGAGTATTACAGGAAAAACTATTTAGGTAGGTCAGTGAATTTTTAGGCCTAGTGGGCTGGATAAACTCATAGCTCATGCAAGCGATCCCACCAATGTTATGCCTGCCATACGCAGGTGGGACAACCATACATTTCATGGAATATTACTGAAAAAACTAGTCAGGTTGGTCAGTGACTTGTTTAGGTCTAGTGGGCCAGATAAACTCAAAGCTCCTGCAAGCGCTCCCATGAATGTTATGCCCCGCCACACACAGGTGGGACAACTATACGTTTCGTGGAATATTACCAAAAACCTAGTCAGATAGATCAGTGAACTGTTTAGGACTATTGGGCCGGATAAACTCAAAGCTCATGCAAGTGCTCCCATCAATGTTATGCCCTGCCAAACACAGATGGGACAACTATAGGTTTCATGGAATATTACCAAAAAAACTAGTCAGGTAGGTCAGTGACCTGTTTAGTCCTACTGGGCTGGATATACTCAAAGCTCATGCAAGCGCTCCCATCAATGTTATGTCCAGCCACACACAGGTGGGACAACTATAAGTTTCGTTGAGTATTACAGGAAATAATAGAGAGGTAGGTCAGTGACCTGTTTATGCCTACTGGGCCGGATAAACGGATGTGGCACACCAGAGCCCAAGTGCCACACTGTGATTACCTATAAAATTCAAGAATGCGCACATAGGGTGATATCATCTTTAAAGAAGAACAAAGGTTATACAAAGAGGCTGCTCACCTGATGTAGTTGTGAAAACCCACAACTAGTAATGATCGCTCGGATACAAGTGGCTGCTGCAGGACCGTACTTTCCACAGATCCCTGTGGTATAATCAGCTCCCAGGACACAGTACCTCGAGGTCCGCGCTGCCACTTCAGAAAAGGACAAAAGAAGCCAGTACAAGAGAATGCCTGGATCAATGATTCTTCTTTATTATCCAACGTGTTTCAGAGTTATCTCCCAACTCCTTCATCAGGGAATGTCATGTGATTATCGCCACGGGTGGTAGTGTCACACTTGAAATCAACAGAGGGTATTCACACCAGACAGAAACCGCACACAACACCTCTCTGCCTTCAGGCCTGAAGTGGGAGATCTAAACCTGTGTTCAGGGTAAGCTCCCCTATAAATTGTGGTCTGGGGCGGAGTTAGGGAGTTCAGTTTCTAGGAGGACTAAGGAAGACATCCTGTGGACTGGAGCAGTGCTATGCTTGTTCCCAGGGTAGCCAAGGCTAGCATGAGGGTCCCAAGGCAGTGGTCTGAGGAACTGGAGGAGAGCCTGAGTAGCAGAGCGGTGTCGTGCTCACCCCAGAGGATAAGCGCCGGACACCAGAGTCTGAGGCTGTGCAGGGCCTAATGACCCAGCAGCCAATACCGGAAGGTGGGGAATTCCAAGTTCCCAAGAAACACTGTGCTCGGTGGCAAAGCAGCTTAAAGAGCCCAGGAACAGCCGCCTGAGACATTGGGCTAGAGAAGGACTTGAGGTGCCTGCCATACCGGCACAAAGTAGGAGGGAGAGAGGGCCAGCAGCTACGCTTAAGCAGCAGCAGGTTTAAGAGAAGGTGGATTTCATGAGGAAGACAATAATTGTGGAAACACATTGTGGTAATAAAAGACATGTTTTAACGATTAAACAGCTCCTTATCTGTGTCCCCAGGGCTCCTAGTAAGTAACTTATTCTCTTTTAAACTTGTGCAATCCCACCCTCCCAAGTATGGTGTTACTGGAGCTGTGGGTGCCGCTGATAATTCCCCTTGTAACTGAGAAGCCTTGGGAGAGCAAGACCTGCGCTGACTTCAGACCACGTAACCCATGACGCACGAGTTACATGACCACAAACCCATGTGGCCGGGCTGAACACGGGAAGTCTGTGAAAGTTGTGTCCAAGAATCACTGAGGTTGTACGGAGGCGGCACAACCCTAACAGGTTAGAGGCGACCCCCACCCCCCCCTGCTCACCTCCTAATCTACCCCCAATAGACCACCAGGTTCTCCCTATGGGAGCGCTTCCTGTCCTTCTTATCTCTAAGCAGCAGCAGAGACTTGCTAACAAGGCACAGCAAGGAGGCCTCAGAACCTTTTGGGTATGGAAAGCCCCGTTGCACCAATAAAAGGAAAGAGGAACCAACAAACCGTGAGTCTGTCTGTTGCTTTGCACCCGCCATCCTGCACCCTACATCCTTACCATATCCACTGCCCTGGGGATCTGCTCCACCTGTGGAGAGCCGCTGCATTCCTGCTGCTCATCTATCAACTCCAGAGGTCCTGCAGCAGCGGTGGCCACTAATAGCAGCAAACCACAGGTGGCATCACGAATAACCTCCCCTATCATCACCCCCTTCCCTATCAAGCCAAGAACTCCCTTAACTACTTAACCCAGGGTCATGGAAGCCGGGTCTCGACCCCTGTGACTCCCCAGAACTGCTTAACAGCCCAAGTCCGAGTACCCTACGGCCCTGGGGCGCTTCACTGAAAGCTCATGCAAGCGCTCCCATCAGTGTTATGCCCCGCCACACACAGGTGGGACAACGATAAGTTTTGTGGAGTATTACAGGAAATAATAGAGAGGTAGGTCAGTGACCTGTTTAGGCCTACTGCACCAGATAACCTGAAAGCTCATGCAAGCGCTCCCATCAATGTTATACCCCGCCACACACAGATGGGACAACTATAAGTGTTGTGGAAAATTATAGGAAATAATAAAGAGGTAGTTCAGAGAGAACGCTGGCTGCGGGGCATGACAAAATCTCCAAGGCATGAGTGGCAAGCTAAGGCCATTTTTCCAGTTTTGAAGCCCAAAATGCACACGGGTCCAATTTCACGGTCATGGCATCGATATTCAGCTGTAGATACTCCTGTACCATCCTCTCTAGGCGTTCACTATGTGTCAGACTTGTTTTCTCTTCTGGTGTTGCAAAGGATGGTCTAAAAAAAAGTGAAATGATTCTATAAAATTGCTGTTACCAGATACACTGGAAAGGTAGAACTGCGATATTGACTATGTGCACCAATGGTGTTTTGGGGAAAAGCAGTACTAAGATTGTCTAAAAGCTTCTGTTGATACTCCTGCATGCTTGCGTCCCTTTCCAGGGCAGGAAGCATTTGGCCAAATTAATTCTTGTAATGGGGATCTAACAGTGTGGCAACCCAGTGGTCGGCATTACTTCGAATTCTAACAATCCGAGGATAATGTTGCAGGTACTGCACCATGAAGGCACTCATATGTCTTGCCCATCCAGGAGGCCCAAGTCCTTGTTGTGTTGGTGGTGGCAGGGTAACATTCACGCTTGCTTCCTCTGCCCTTTGCCCCCAACATCGCACAACTGAAATGTGATCAAGATTTTCCTCATCTGCTGAGTCTTCCATGCCCATCACCTGTTTGTCCTCCATTTCTTCCATGGCTCCTGCACCTTCATCAACAGTTTGGCTGCTACCATGCGCCCTCATTGTTCTCTCTCCCCCACCCTCCCATGCCAGCCGCCTTGGTGCTGCCGATTGTCTGGACCTTTGAGATCTTGCTATACCTTCTGCATATGCCTCCTCCTCTACTTCCTCCCCTTCCTCTTTACCCACCACCTGACTTCGAATACTGGTTAAAGTGTTCTCCAGCATGTAGATAGCCGGAATAGTCATGCTGATAATGGCATCGTCAGCGCTAAACATCTTAGTAGCCATTCCAAAACTCTGCAGAAGGGTGCAGAGGTCATTGATCTGAGACCACTCCAGCAGTGTGATTTACCCCACCTCTGGATCACGTTGGCCCAGGCTATACATCATAACATACAGCACCAGGGCTCGTCGCTGCTGCCACAGTCGCTGCAACATGTGCAGAGTGGAATTCCATCATGTCAGCACATCGCATTTCAGGTGGTGAAGTGGCAGGCCGAAAGACTTCTGTAGCGATGCAAGTCGTTGAGCTATGGGAACGGTGGAAGTGAGCACACAGCACCTATGCCCTCTGCAGAAGCTCATCTAGGCAGGGATAATTGGCTAGAAATTGTTGGATGACCAGGTTTAAGATGTGAGCCATACAAGGCATGTGTGTCGTCTTGCCCGGGCGAAGGGCTGCACCCAGGTTTGCAGCATTGTCGCACATGACCTTCCCTGGCTGCAGGTTCAGTGGAGACAACCATTGATTAAACCCGATCTCCAGAGCTGACCACAACTCCTCATCTGTGTGAGGCTGGGGTTCCACATAAGCCCTCAGTCCGTTTTTGGCTTCAGTTTTGTCATTTTTTTTTTCTAAGTCCAAAAACTGACAGAAAAAACGGATTGGATGTAATAAACACCCTGTCCGTTTTTGTCTGGAGCTCCAAACATTGCCCTGTCCGTTTTTGAGTCAAAAACATTGCATGCAACGTTTTTGGCATCATTTAAAAAACGCATGCGTTTTCATGCGTTTTTTTAACATGGGGCCCTAAGGGAAACGCATGCGCGAACGCTTGCAAATGCGCACTTGCGTTTGCGCATGCGTTCGCGCATGCGTTTTTTTAATGAAAAGTCCAAAAACGTTCAGGAGTGCAGGAGGCTCAAAAAGCACCCAGAAAAAAACGGATTGGTGATGAAAATCACTTCCAAAAACGGATTTCTATGTGTGACCACAGCCTGACTCACATATTCCAGACATTTTAACTTAAATACCGCCTGATGGCATTGAGCCCTGCTGCCAGCATAGTAAGGGGGTGTGATAGATTACATCTGCGCAGTTTGCACATGTGTAACATTACCAGACAGGCTTTGGCTGCAGGTGGAGGACCTCGAAGAGGTGGAGGAGGCAGAAGCAGTGGAGGAACTTCTACATACAGAGGTTTGACGCACAACCCGTGGGGATGGCAAGACTTGTACAGCAGCCCTTTCTCCTGCTGTCACCACCATACTCACCCAGTGCCCAGTCAGTGACATGTAACGCCTCTGTCCATGCTTACTCGTCCAGGTGTCTGTGGTGAAATGCACCCTGTCACACACAGAGTTTCTCAAGGAAGTGGTGA
Source organism: Allobates femoralis (assembly GCA_033576535.1). Classification (NCBI taxonomy): domain Eukaryota; kingdom Metazoa; phylum Chordata; class Amphibia; order Anura; family Aromobatidae; genus Allobates; species Allobates femoralis. Next base: position 110,463,987 of record JARQOC010000004.1, read on the forward strand.
TGTTGTGTGTAACATGCTGGTGTAGCCATATTGTAGCACAGTGAGCTTCCCGCTGTGAATTTTGCTTCATGTCCATGTGACGGTTCATGCATGAAGTACTCAAACTATTGATTTTTTGGCCTCTACTCAGATTTTGTTTACAAATTTTGCAGATATCATGATTTGGGTTATCCTTTGTGATCTGAAAAATGGCCCAGGCTAGGCAAGGCGTAGCGCCCATGCAACCTGCAGAGCCACCACAGCAGCTGCACAGAAGTAGAGTTGTGGCTGAGGACGCAGTTATTGACATGCTTCCAGGACTCCGTCTATGTCCAGGAAGCCACAACCTAACCTCGTCACTAGCATCCTCCTTCACCTCCTCCGCTGAGCTCATCAACTGCCTGCATGTGAGTTGACAGTAAGTGGGATCTCCAACCTCATCATCACCCTGTGTGTTCTCTCACTTGTAGTCCTCAGAGCCAACCTCTTCCTGCCCTGAGCACAAAGTCAAGTTGTCATTTCAATCAAGTATCTGAGTCTCAGATCATTTCCTCGTCTTGACTCAATAAAGCTTTGGAGCAGACCTCTGATTCCCAGGCTATAGTATGAGTGAACAACTCTGCAGACTCACCCATTTTTTATTAAACCAAAGTCAGTAGGGCAGCTGGAGACTTGTGAGCTGTGAGGAATCATGTGCGATTGGGGTGACATCGCTGAAGACTGGAGTGTTCGTGATGTTAAAGTTGATGTGGAGGAGAGCCCACTTGATGGAGCAATTGATATCCATTGAAGCATCTGCTCTTTTTGGGCCTCATCTACAAGTATTAGCAATGCTCTGCTGCATAAGAAAGGGATGATAGCAGATCATCCATGAAAAGAAGTAGACATTTTAGTTTGGCTTGAAAACAGTATTTGTTCAGCAGATGCTTCTGTTACTTTAGCACCTACACCACGGACACAAAGATTTTTACCCTTTTTCCAACACACCTATTCCCCTTTCCACCATCAGCAGACCTTTTACCAATCATATTTGAGAGTAACTAATTGGCATCTCTGTTGTTGTTGGCACAAAAAACTGTGGATGTAAACCTAGCAAAGCTGAGTGGCCAAACAGTGGTACTAACCTAAATGGATTTTGGCAAGTAGGTTCGAGCAGATGCAATACAAAAGTGTTTTCTGAGCTGTGTGGCTTTAAATTTAAACAGAACACTGTACCACAGCTACCTAGTCAAACAGTGGTACTACCCTAAATAGATTTTGGTAAGTAGGTTGGGGCAGATGCAATACAAAAGTGTTTTCTGCGCTGTGTGGCAGTAGATTTCAACAGAACACTGGACCACAGCTACCTATCCACACACTGCTTTTAGCCAAAAAGGATTTGCTTGGCTAGATGCAGTAAAGAAAGGCTAGTACACACAGGAGGTGAAGCATTCTTCACAACAGTGCTACACACTGCCGGGCACACAATGCTAGTAGCCAAAAAGCATTTGCTTGGGTAGATACAGTAAAAAAAGGCTAGTAAACACAGGAGATGTAGCTTCCTTCACAACAGTACTACACCAGTGCCTGGCAAACACTGCTACTAGCCAAAAATGATTTGCATGGCTAAAAGAAGTAAAAAAAGGCTAGTAAACACAGGAGGTGTAACTTTCTTCACAACACTGCTACACCACTGTCTGGCACACACTGCTACTAGCAAAAAAGGATTTGCTTAACTAAATGTACTAAAAAAGCTAGTAAACACAGGAGCTGTAGCTTTCTTCACAACAGTGCTACACCACTCCCTGGCATACACTGCTACTAGTCAAAAAGGATTTGCTTGGCTAGATAGAGTAAAAAAAAGGCTAGTAAACACAGGAGGTGTAGCTTTCTTCACAACATTCTGACACGCCCACTCCAGGGCCGGGGAAGACTGGGTTCGGGCAGTTACTAGTTGTTCTCACATTTTCACTTCTCCTGCTCCTCTTGCTCCCTCCCTCTCTCCTGTCCCTCCTCCGCTCCCTGCGGCCCTCCCTGCCCCCCTCCTCCACGGTGATAAAAATAAAAAAATCCCACAAGCTTACTTACCCGTCCGCCAGTGGCTTCACCTCTGTCTTGGAAGATCGGAGGGGGGCAGGAGGAACGGAGGGGGCAGGAAGAGCGGAGGGAGGCAGGAAGAGCGGGGTGCCTCGGGGGCCGCAGGGAGCGCGGGCAGGAAGAACGGGGGGCTATGAGGAGAGACCGTGTATCCCGGCTACAGCGGCGCTACACACCGCTGTAGCCGGGCTGCAAATTGGTGCAAAATTCGAACATTGAATTCTCGCGCCTATTTGTATAGTCTGCGCTCATTGGCGCCAGCCTCCGGGTGGCACCAATGAGCGGCCTCTGTCTGGCGCCCGATTTCTGTGACCAACAAACGCCTTAGACAATTATATAGTAGATGGACAAGATGAAGATTCCCAGCACAGATCAGGAATTCAAGACTGTGGAGACCTGCTTGCTTTAAACAGTGCCTTCCCCCCTCCCACCAGTCCCACAATGACAAACACGGCCAGGCCTGGGTGGGTTGAAAAATTCGGTCACAGTTTATTAATTACTCTAGCAGAGAAAGGCACTTACATATCATAACGGGCTCATGGCCGAATGCCCTGTCCGTAACAGACCGGCGATGTGGCCAATGAGCGGTTATGAACCTTAGCCCTTCTCCACCTTTTCCGCTGTGACTTAAACAATTAAAAAATGCACAAAACAAAACAAAAAAACTGTGTTCTCGATATTAATATACAATCATATGGCTATATACAGGGTATTAACATACAATCGATTTGGCGACAATAAAATTGAATTTAAAAATTGGGAGGGAGGGTGGGAAAAGCTTCCAAGGGTCACCGGGTGAAAAGAGAAAGTTACTGTCCTGGGTACCTGAATATAACCCCTGTAGGTGTGGCTGGATGCCCCTTCCCCTATTATCCCGTTGGTCAGTTGGGCATCCCCAATTAGTGCTCTACCTGAGGAGTGGTGGAAGGGGGGAATAGGGCACTGACCATTACATTCCTCTAGCTTCCTCCAGATGGGCCCAACAGTCAGAGGCACGTTCCTTAATCAGTACCGTGCCTGCCAGACTGTGGGGACCTGCTTGCTTTAAACAGTGCCTTCCCCCCTCCCACCAGTCCCACAATGACAAACACGGCCAGGCCTGGGTGGGTTGGAAAATTCGGTCACAGTTTATTAATTACTCTAGCAGAGAAAGGCACTTACATATCATAACGGGCTCATGGCCGAATGCCCTGTCCGTGACAGACCGGCGATGTGGCCAATGTGCGGTTAGAACCATAGCCCTTCTCCACCTTTTCCGCCACGGAGGATCATGTGTACCCCTACACAGGACTCCAACCCCCACCCATCATCATCAGGGCTTGTTCAACACCGTCCTGCAAGCCAGACAAAAAAATGTCCAGACCAATGTCTGTGAGGTGCACTTTATCCGGTCTTAGAAGTGCAGAGTTATCGCCTTCCAACTGGCGATGGCGAACCACGATCCCACATTTTCCCCTCACAAATTTTGCCATTCTCGCATTGACCTTTCTTCTTGCTCGCTCTATGGCTTTGGCATCCCTCGCTCCACGCCAGTCGGCATGTGGTACCATTTCAGACCACACCAGTGTTAAGTCCGGGCATAGATAGATAGCATGCTCGATGTCCCTTGTCATTAGTGTGTATAGTTCACTCATTTTGGCTTTGCCAAAATCGTTTCCACCCGCATGCAACACCAATATTATCGGCCCCTTGGCCCTCGTGTGGATGTCAACCAACTCCGGGAACACCTGCTTCCAGCGGAGCCCTCTGATGCCTCTCCAGTTCACCTCAAGATTCGGGAAGCCTAGGCTTTTTCCTCCAGGGCGAACCTCTGCCCTTTTTGCTGCCCAGTAAATGTAGGAATGTCCTACAACCCAAACTTCAGGCCTACTGCTGCCTGTAAGATAAAAGCATGTTATTTCAGCAAATCAGGTCTTATATATCTTGCGAAGCATTCGGATTTCCAACGCCCCATTCTCTGTACTTCGGCCTCCGTTACTCCTGCCCTAGCTGCCTCTGTGGCTGCGCCAATTCGGAAAGAATGCGTCCCATACTCCTTCGGATTTGCCCCGGTTTTAGCTAAGCATTGTTTGAACAATGCCTGAAATTCAGGGGCGTAACTAGAACTGGCAGGGCCCCATAGCAAACTTTTGAACGGGGCCCCCTCCAAGACACCCCCCAATGACACGCCCCTCCAAGACACGCCCCCCCAAAATGACACGCCCCTTCAAGACACACCCCCTTACAGGCCCCAGCAGTATATACAGCAGCCCCAGTGGTATACCGCAGCCTCTCCAGTGGTATATACAGGCCCCAGCAGTATTACAGCAGCCTCCGCAGTGGTGGTATATACAGGCCCCAGTGGTGGTATACAGGGCCCCTGGTGGTGGTATATACAGGCCCCTGGTGGTGGTATACAGGGCCCCTGGTGGTGGTATATACAGGCCCTGGTGGTAGTATACAGGCCCCTGGTGGTGGTATATACAGAGCCCCTGGTGGTAGTATACAGGCCCCTGGTGGTGGTATATACAGAGCCCCTGGTGGTAGTATACAGGCCCCTGGTGGTGGTAGTATACAGAGCCCCTGGTGGTAGTATACAGAGCCCCTGGTGGTAGTATAAAGGCCCCTGGTGGTAGTATACAGGCCCCTGGTGGTGGTAGTATATAGAGCCCCTGGTGGTGGTAGTATACAGAGCCCCTGGTGGTGGTAGTATACAGAGCCCCTGGTGGTATATACAGAGCCCCTGGTGGTATATACAGAGCCCCTGGTGGTATATACAGAGCCCCTGGTGGTGTGGTATATACAGAGCCCCTGGTGGTATATACAGAGCCCCTGGTGGTAGTATACAGGCCCCTGGTGGTGGTAGTATACAGAGCCCCTGGTGGTAGTATACAGGCCCCTGGTGGGTATATACAGGCCCCCACTCCTCCTCTGCTGCACACGTCACCTGTAAAGGAATACATCATACTTACATATCTCTGCCGGCTGCCGCCGCTCTGCACCGCGCTCCGTCTTCATCCAGCTTCTTCCTGGTTGTGACGTCATTGCCTGCGCCCGGCGGTCACAACCAGGAAGAAGCTGGATGAAGACGGAGCGCGGTGCAGAGCGGCGGCAGCCGGCAGAGATATGTAAGTATGATGTATTCCTTTATAGGTGACGTGTGCAGCAGAGGAGGAGTGGGGGGCCTGTATATACCCACTGGGGGCCTGTAGCTGACCGGATAGCAGCGTAGCGGCGCTGGGTCCGGGCCCCCCACAAGGGCCGGGCCCCAAAGCGACTGCTACGTCTGCTATGCCGGTAGTTACGCCCCTGCTGAAATTGATACTTGGTAAGAGGGGACCCGTCTGTATGTGAGAGAAGAAATCTGCAGGTGTGTCTTATTGACATGTAACGTGTGACTATTTTTAGCGGGCATACTGGGCCGTCTGAGGAGTTAACCAGGACCCATGTGCCCCTACCGGTGGGGTCGCATTTAGATTTACGCACGCAAATGCGCAGAGCGTCGCTGCATATGACTAAGTCTTCATTAGCTAACCCGCCCTCCGTCGCTGTTTTTGAACGCAGCAATAATTCACTAATGCGCAGCGCACCGAAATAGGCGATAGAAAAGGCTGCTGATAAGAGGATCGCCTCGTATTGTGACTTGCATATTACCGGGGATAATGTAATAATGTCGTTTAGTAAACTCAGTGAAATGGGACGACGTCATTCCTGACTAGGTTGAAGCCTTTTCCAGCCCTTCATGGCTTGCTTGATGAAAAATAACTTAGTTACGTCCACCCACCCCATTAGTTGGAAGTAAAAGGCTATTCCTGAGAGATGCAGTTGTGCCGACGTGCCCGATGCCCCTCTTTCTTTGAGCAGAATTAAAAATTCAGTTGTCACTTCACTTCTCGCTTGATCACACTTATGGACGGGCCTACCCTGGATTAGCGAACACCACTCTTCCCAAGCCTTACCATAGACCTGCCAGGTAGCCGATGTAACGGAAGCACGAATTAAAGGCATCAATGTTTGGCCACTGTGTCCCATAGTGATGGAGGATACTGGAGACCAGCTGGTTGCGCCGTGGGAAGAAGGTCTGTGAAAGCCTGCCAATCGGAACATAACAGTGAGTTAATAAGGTGATCATCTACCTCCGCCGTTACTGTGGCGCGGCACCAGATGTTGTGTCTTAGGCATAATAGTGCTAGCCTACGCAGCAATGCAAGTAAGGGTAGGGATGTGGAAGACATGTGGTTTAGGCTCTTTGCTGTTCTTGGGTTATTTGTTTGGAGTCGTATGTTTGAGTTTTCTAGCTGATGTCCCCATAACTCCACAGACAACACTATTGTGAACACTTCTAACAGGGCTGGATCGCGCACCCAGGTTGCGGTGGTCCATAGCTCTGGCCAGCTGCCTTTGCACCATTGGTTTTTGTAAATTGCTGCAAATCCTTTTTTGTTATGTTGTCCCACAGCGAGCCCTAAGTCCTTGCTTGGCATTTCTTTTGCCATAACGCAGGTATGACCATTGAAGGATTGCAGGAATGTTTTCCAGACTAGTAAGTCTGCCTTCAATGAGCGAGTGATCCTGATTCTATGGCCCGGCTGGGAAATGCCTTTTGTTGCTAACGATAATAGGCGACAGAAGGCTCTGCCTACCGGCATTACACGGCTGGCGAATATCAGCAGACCCAGAAGTGACTGCATCTGCTGGAGGGTGACCTTTTTTACCTTTCAGAAACCCTCCAGTATTTCCAGTGTCTTCTGAATTTTTTCTGGTGGTAAACGAAAAACCATTGCTTTGGTGTCTATTTCAATGCCGAGGAAAGGTAGTACGTTACATGGTCCGACCGTTTTTTCAGGTGATAGGGGTACGCCGAAAAGCCACGCTATGAACTTAAATTTAGTGAGAAGGAGAGAGCAGAGCTTGGAACCTTTGGGGCTGATGAATAAAAAATTGTCGAGATAGTGAATGAGGGAATTACTGCCTGTCTCATAACGGACTACCCAGTCCAGGAAAGTACTGAATAGCTCAAAGTAGTGACACGAGATGGAACAACCCATTGGCAAGCACATATCAAAGTAATAGTGCTGGTCCACTTTGCAACCCAACAGATGGAAGCAGTCTGGGTGTACTGGTAATAGGCGGAATGCCGCCTCGATGTCTGATTTTGCTAGCAGTGCTCCGGGTCCCGCAGTGTGGACTAATTCTATTGCTTTGTCAAACGAGGGGTATGTTACGGATGCTTCTTCGGGAGGGATACCGTCGTTAACCGATTCGCCTTTTGGGTGGGATAGGTGATGCATTAGCCGATATTTACCGGGTTCTTTTTTTGGAATAATGCCTAATGGAGATATCCTAATGTTTTGGAAAGGCAAGTTCTGAAAGGGGCCCGCCATTCTACCCAGCTCAACCTCTATTTGGATTTTTTGATGTAGCATTTTGGGGAATTCTCGAGCGGATTTTAAATTATCAGCAATGGTTGGAAGTGGATCGAATAGAAATGGGATAAAAAAACGTATGTGAAGCCGGAGCGTAGTCACTGCGCCGCATCTTTATTTGGATAGAGGCTTAGCCAGGGGTCCATTGCGGCCACGCTCACCGGGGTTGTGCCTTGCAGGTGCCCTGTTTGCTGGAAGGGTGCACCTCGCTGCCGGGTGTCCCCCCCGCAGCCTGAGCAGTCATGTCTATATCTACACAATGCATGGAAACGGCAGTTTCCTTCGTTAAATAGCCAGCAGGCCCCGGGTTTGCGTACGACCACTGGGTGTGGACCTGCTGATGTGGGGTACTTAGTGGCCGTGGATGAAAAGGGGGTATTCCTATGTGACAACATCAGTCTTAACCATACGTCTGTCGCTTTGACTCCCCAGCCTAGGTCAGGCTGTAGGGCCAGCCGCCTGCGGAACTCCTTGTCATACAACCGCCAGGCAGAACCGCCGTGAGTTTTGTATGAGTTATATATGAAATCTTGATATATATATAGTTCAGAGCAGCGTTCCGGGTGCTTCTGGCCCATAATACAGCCAAAAACTGCAAACGCCTGTAGCGAGTTGTTCATAGTAGGTGCTATTCTTGATTTGTTTCTATCGTATGGACGTTCACTTGTCCTCCTATCTTTATCTACTGTTAGCTGGTCAGGTGATAATAATGACCATATGTCAATGTAGTCATTGTTCCATATTTTGTGTCTTGTCTCCTGATCTATGTGTGCACCTAGTGGGCTAATTCCACAGAAAAACGCATCTTTGTGAACGCTAGCTAGCTGAACAGTCGTCTTACTGTCATTAGAGCTGGATGATTGAGTTAGCTGTCGCACTAGCATCTTGATCACTGAGGCTAGGTCATTTGAGGCTGTGTTATTGTCCTCATTGGTTTCAACATACTCACCGCTATCTGATGCAGAAGGAGTGACACCGGAAAGTGGAGGAACTCCAGCTTCTGCTTG
>JARQOC010000004.1:110472553-110521700 GCA_033576535.1 Allobates femoralis
TCCCCCTGTCCATCACCGGCAGGGGGAGCAGCGCATATTACTTTACACCATGTATACTCGCCCTCCCATCATCACAATACATGCCCCCATTCTGCCGCACAAAATAAATTAATAAACCATGATCTCACCCTCCATGATTTTCCTTACAGTCTTCCGGCTTGTGCCGGTGTCATGTGATGATGTTATCGCTGCTGCACCAGTCACATGACACCGGCACAAGCAGGAAGATCGGAGGAACCGCGGTACCTGCAGGAGAACGGCAGAGGGTGAGATCATGGTTTATTATTTTATTTTGTGCGGCAGCATGGGGGCATATACTGTGATCATGTACAACATAGTACCTACAAGGATGTGATGTCTTCCAAGGCAGGGCAGCACCACCCTAGACACCCTGCAGTGGGCTTTAGTGATGTATTTTAGTACTGCTGGCTGTTCTGGTGATGTTTTCTTGTGCTGTTATTGGTTCTCACCCTGCACACATGTAACTATCCATAACTTGTGAAATTATGTTTACAAGGCTATGTTAAAGTGTTGTACCATCTGACAAGTTAAGGTTTACTATGTTTCTAATTATTATTATTATTTATTTATATAGCACTATTAATTCCATGGGGCTGTACCTGAGAGGGGTTACATACAAAATTATAGATATAATTTACAGTAAACAAATTAACAATGACAGACTGGTACAGAGGGGAGAGGACCCTGTCCTTGCAGGCTTACAGTCTACAGGATATTGGGGAGGAGACAGTAGGTCGGGTTGCGGTAAATCCGGTGGCGGTGGTGCGACAGCTCTGTCATTGCAGGCTGTAAACTTTCCTGAAGAGATGGGTTTTCAAGTTCCGTCTGAAGGATCTGAGCGTGGTGGATAATCGGATGTGTTGGGGGGTATAATTCAAAAGGATGGGGGATATTCTTGAGAAATCTTGGAGGCGGTTGCGTGAGAAACACATAAGTGTGGAGGAAAGGAGGAGGACTTGCGAGGGTCAAATATTACATGATGGAAGATAGTGAGAGATTATGCTAGGAGCAGGAGTAAACTGTGCGATGCATCTGCAGTCACTCTATGTGATTGTAGACTTCTGACTTCTCACAATGCGCAGTACATGCCTTTAGGAGTCTGTTGTGCTGGTGGTGAGGCTGAGAGGTCATGAAACATCAAGTATGCAATTTTCAGACAGGCAGTCAAGGGCCAACTAGACATGTGTGGCCTCATTCAATGAAAATGAATTGAGCAAGGCCAGACAAATTTAGTCAGGATGTGGCCAGGAGTATACAAATCACATAACTTAACTCGAATGACCGTCCACTTTTGCCCATAGCACAGGAAAATCCGAAAAGTGTGTGTGGCGCCCCTGCGACCAGGAGGCCACAAAGGGAACTGCAGCCAGGCAGGTAGGACATTATTGCACAACAACACCCTCACAGCCCACACAACCCACATGTCAGAAGGAGGTAACATCCAGCCCTGAGGTTAGAACTCTATGAGATCGAGGGGTGGTGGATTCAGAGGAGTGGGTTGGGCACACCAGAGGTCAGGTGACTGACAGTATATAGTGAGGGGGAGGAGTGAAGGAAGTTAGTAGGCCCAGGGTGCCGAGATGCAAAGACCAGTAGCTGAAACAGAAAGACAATCACACGTCCTGTGAGTGCAAGGCTAGGAGCGCAGAATCCGTACTGAGCCAGTGCGAGCCAGAGGGGAGAGAAAGCCCGTCCGATGCTGATGCCACCAGGAGTGTGACAGGACAGAGAGGGATGGTGGAACCTGTGCCCTAGACAGCAGCCAAAGCCACTGACTGCAGGCAGAGAAGTCCCTCCTATGATACTGGAAGGAACAGAGAGAAGGAGCCTGGTAGAGCCTCGTGCTGAGGACTGCTGGAGGCTGGGCTGAGTAGAGTGTCGGCTCTAGAGGGGACCATAGTTCACCCGGCATTCCCAAACACCGACGGGGAATCACAGCTTCACACTAGGATCCCTAACCCAAAGGACAGGCAGCTCAGTGACAACCCGGAGGACTCACAGGAGCCCGAGTCACCGCCATACTGTCCAGTGTCGCACAACACAGAGCAAAGAGAATGTAAACAGCCCGGAAAGGACACTACAGACTGTGTGAGGGGTCACAGGGAGAGAGAGGCCTGGCTGCAGGGAGCAAAGGGAACCCGGAGAGGGAGAAAGAACCTGTGTACTTGAACTGTGTACTGAGAGCTGTACTTAACCTTGTAAGAACTGCAAGCTATCTGTAAACAGTTGGAACAACAAAGAGTAAAGCTTTGGAAAACCCTGAATTGCCTCTCTTGTCTGCCTCTATCTGCACCCCATTCTCCCTCATACAGATCCAGCCTGTCAGCACCAGCCAGGAGGAGAGATCCCTGCAGCCTGCCAAGTAAGTGTGTTACAACCGCACCATAGACTTAACTCTTACTGCCCCGGGGGATACAGTTCTTCCCACTGGAACTACACCATCTCTGCTGCCACTCCATCACCCCCGGAGGTTCTGCAGCAGCGGCGGTCCCCATCACTGGCCGCACCAAGTGGGTGGCGTCACACGTGACATTTCCCCTGTAAATATTTCCCTCATCCATTGTGTGGACCCGGGACACGGTCCGGACCAAGCCACCCGTGACTTCCCCAGCAGCAGACCGGTCCGGTACCGAGTACCCCCGTCCCAGTGGGCTCCTCATGTGCAGCGCATGGTCTGTGAGAATTCAGAAATCTGCAGTTACCTAGAATGACTGCTGACTTTCATCTCAAACCTGGAGAACCCTTTTGATTATAAAATTAAGCACTGTAGCCCAATACTAACAAGATGTAATATGCTCACTGTTGGGATGCTGGTTGCAGCAGATATCACATGTCCACTTCATTCATATGCAATTTTTATACTTACGATCATCTAATATATAATTCCCCTAACGCACTTCCGTAAATTTCGTCGCTGTTTCAGTCGTTGTGGCCGTGGGCGCGCGGCGCCCACGCGACCTGTCAAGCATTGCCCGCTCAGCGGGCATTGCGAGCCGTTGCAGCGAGCTATTGCCCACGTACACCCCGCCGACCCCGCCAGAACGCCAGCTCCGGCGGTGGCTACAAGTGCCGAACAATGAGAATACAGCGGGCCGGAGCTACAGACTTCGTCGCTCCGACCGAAGAGAGCCGAGCGCCATGGCCGTAAACAGAACCAAGTGCCTGGCCATGCACAGCTCTAAAGACCACTATGTATCTCAATGGGCAGTGAGGCGCTATGCTCATTGGTCGGCGCCAGCACACAGCGACCAATGAGCTTCGCGCCTCACTTACAGCGGTAAATTCGAAACTCAAAGTCCTCCATGTATCTCAATGGCCAGTGAGGCGCTATGCTCATTGGTCGGCGCCAGCACACAGCGACCAATGAGCTTCGCGCCTCACTTACAGCGGTAAATTTGAAACTCAAAGTCCTCCATGTATCTCAATGGGCAGTGAGGCGCTATGCTCATTGGTCGGCGCCAGCACACAGCGACCAATGAGCTTCGCGCCTCACTTACAGCGGTAAATTTGAAACTCAAAGTCCTCCATGTATCTCAATGAGAAGTGAGGCGCTTCTCTCATTGGTCGCGGCATCGCCCAATCCGAACAGCGCCTCGCGAAAGCCGCCATTTTATTAATTCAAATTTCGCGGCCGCCATTTTAGACAGCGAATTTTGCATTTTTACCTCACACATCATTCCTACTTTGACAATCCTGTCACAGCGACGTCGGGAAGCAAGCTCCTGTACATTATCAACCCTAAATCAGATAATATATCTTTTTTTGGTTAACAGTATTATTACTGCGTATATTGTACTCATGACAGTAGCAACATTAACCCCTTACATTCCGTTTTATCTGTAATTTCTATAACAGTGTGTAGTTGTACTGCCACTGCGAAGTTAACCCCTTATATACCATTTCTGCCTTAGCTCCATACTTTGTAGTCTCTATTACTACTGCCAGTAGGAACATTAACCCCTTATATTCCATTATTGTTGTTATTTCTATTACACAGTGTATAGTTGTAATGACACTGCGAAATTAACCCATTATATACCAGTTCAGCATTAACTGCATATTTGGTAGTGTTTATAACTACTGCCACTGGTGTGTATATATGTGTGTATGTAGTCACTTTCGTCACTTTATCCGCAGTTCCCTCACTTTGTCCGCACACATACACACACACACACACTCCGCTATACTTACCACCGGCCCTGCATCAGCCGCTTGGATCCTCAGTCGACATGTCGCCACCCCCCAACTACTGGATCCAATATAGCGTCCAAGAAGTTTCACCAAACTTCCCGGACGCCATATTGGATCCAGTCGTCCGCGGGCGGCGACATGTCGACTCAGGATCCAGGCGCCGGGGAAGACGCAGGGTCGGTGCTAACTATAGCGGAGTATGTGTGTGTGTGTGTGTGTGTGTGTATGTATGTGTGTGCTGACCACTCTGCCCCCGGCGCTGCGCTGACCACTCTGCCCACGGCGCTGTGCTGACCACTCTGCCCACGCCACTGTGCTGACCAATCTCACCGCACTCACTGCTAACCACTGAGCCACCGCACTCACTGCTAACCACTGAGCCACCGCACTCACTGCTAACCACTGTGCCACCGCACTCACTGCTAACCACTGAGCCACCGCACTCACTGCTAACCACTGAGCCACCGCACTCACTGCTAACTACTGAGCCACCGCACTCACTGCTAACCACTGAGCCACCGCACCCACTGCTAACCACTGAGCCACCGCACTCACTGCTAACCACTGGGCCACCGCACTCACTGCTAACCACTGAGCCACCGCGCAGTGCTAACCACTGAGCCACCGTATACTCTGCTACCCACTGAGCCACCGTATACTCTGCTACCCACTGAGCCACCTGTATACACACAATTCATTTCACCGCACTCCCCTAACTATTAGTAAATAAACTATATATGGATTCTAGACTACCCGATTCTTTAGAATCGGGCCACCATCTAGTGTGACATAAAGCTTTTCTTCCTGTTTCTCAGTTTTTGAGCTTTGAGAGAATTAAGTAGATCAGTTTATTGACATGTAGCTGTAAGTGTGGAAATCACATATGAATGAACGGTCACAGGTTGACTACGCAAACTGCTTGGAGAAAGGGAGGTGCCAAACTGAATTCTTGCCCTGGATACCAGAAAGCCTAGATACCTTTGCTGAAACCTTGCTGGCCGTGCCTCTGTAACTGAAAGCCAGAGGCTACTGTGAAGAATAAAGTTAGTTTCCCTAAGGATGCTGGGCATTCACTTTAAAATTCTATTAACCTGTAGATTAATGTTGCGCTCCAGGGTGTGGGGTACTCGGGTATCAGGCGGCAATAAGGGGTTAACTTTGTCATGGGGAATGGCGGCCTCGCCTGATCCCGTATCCTGGGGGCGATGGTCTTGAAAAAGGGGATTATTTACAAGGATTATGTACAAGTTTGTCGTGACGCCACCTGCAGTACCTGGTGAGATATCACCAGCGCCGCTACAGTCCTCCGGAGGTTGGTGGTATTGCGACAGTGATGGTGTAGTCCTCCGCAGGCAGGACTGGGACCTCCGGGGCAGCGTAGTGAGGGTGAGCAGGGTGTAGTGGAGCTGAGTTTGTACAGGGAGAGTTGGAATAGTCTATAGAGGGGCGCGGTAAGTGAAGAGGAAGGATGCACGCACACAGAAGAAGTCTCTTTTACCTTTTTACTGGTGTTAGGCAGGTAAACGTTCCAGGGCACTGACGGGTGACCAGGCTGCACAGTGGGTTCCCACAGCAAGTGGGTATAAGACCTCCTCTAATTATGAAGTTGTTGAAGCACAGCCTGCTGCAGCCTGACTTGCCTCCACTCTCTTCATCTGTCTATCTCTCTCTCCTCCTGTGCGGTCTCCGGGATGACCCTCTCTGGACACTGCAGCGATCTGCTGTTCCTGGCTCCCTCTCTTGACCCTCCTGGGAGACCGGGTAGCTGGAGCTTACACAGTGTGACAGGGTTTTTCTGTGGGCCTATAGTTCCCCGCAGATGCGGATCCCCAATATCCGGCTTTCTCCTGGAACGAACTCTCTCCCGAGCTATTTGCTTTTATTCCTGCTTTAAGTTCCCTGCCTTCATTCCCACTTAGGCTGTGGGACGCTGAAGGGCCACTCCGGGTCACTAGCTCGAGCCTGTACGCAGCACCGAACACCAGGACTTCCTTACAGCTCTTCTTGTGTCTGCACACACTCTGACTAACTCCTTCCCCAGCAGCAGTATATAAAGAGGATATTGCCTAAGGGCAGCAAGTGTTGCTCCCCCTACTGTGTCGGGGTGGATGGTGTTGTTTGTAGTAGGTACCTGCTGTGGAAACCCAGCTGTGCATTAGAGAGATCTGTGGTTACCTGTGTGAGCAGGGCGCCACATTAACCCTATACCTGTAGGTTATTAGTGTTTGGGAACATGGTAGGTTCCTTTAAAGCTTCCTCTAGTGTTGTCTTCAAAAAGACTTACAATACATTGTATTGAATTAAAATGTATGTTTATATCTAGAATATAAAGCTTTCTATGAGTAAAATGAGACCATGACCAACCAGTATATAATGAAATTAATGACATGAGAAATTGAACAGAATAAACATCATACAAACTGTTCCTTAACGATGATTTTAAAGACCACATTTCTCCTCAAATTAGGACAATGTTAGTGGGTGCCTTCCTATCCATTATAAAAGATTTAGGAAAGTTTAAGATATTTTGAGTTACTTGACAAAAAGACTAACATTTTTCCTCTATTTAGTTAACCCTCGATATTCAGGTTTTGAAAGTCAATCTCTGAAATACAAGGCTTTACATTTTATACACCGCTAGCTCTCATCCACTGGACTGTGCTGAACAGCATATTGGATTACGTAATCCGTACTCGAAACTTTTAATGTTCCTGCCTCTTAGCGCTTCATGTTCTGCATTTGTACACTGATAATTTATTAGAAAGTGTAATCCACTGAGGCAATTACCGCACGTTTGTAATCAGGAAATTCAGCTGCTTTGTCTTCTGCTGGTTGGTATGCAATTCATGAAGGTTTGGACTAATTTTCTCAGATTGAAAAAATTGTCAATAAAGCCTCAGGCACAACATCTGTTACGTTGGTTTGACCGGGAAACCGCAGGGTGGGACAGAGTCATGTTAAGAAAACTTCATATCTTTGAACGGAGATGTAACATCACATGGAGATGATATCCTTTGTAGTCACTTTGAAGTGATTTACTTATATTAGAACCCTAGGACAACACAAGTTCACGTTAAACAGCCCTAATAATGTACAGATCCATATTATTTTGGAATGTGGTTCCAATTTTTCTTTATATTTTTTATTTTTATGCTGACTCCTCAAGTTATAATTGGAGATGAATTTGTCAAATTCTTTGACATTAACAGGTATCAGAGTGAATTCAAATAAGTTGTGTTTCGATCCGCACTAGTTGCCAAGTATATTTCTGGCCCATTTTATTATGTTGCAGATCACTGTGTGATTTCAGAGGCATGACCGCTGTGTGGGATTTCCGAAAATGCTTTGCAGCAATGACATCATATGGTGTAGACTCTACAACAATGGTATGGTGTGGTATATGGGATGCAAAGATAGTGGGGCCACTCTTCATCAATGGAATCATGTAGCAATTTTAGATATCCAGTGGCATTGAGGTTTCCATTGATGAAGAATGGCCCCATTATCTTTGTACCCCATATACCACACCATACCATCAATTTTTGTGTTCCAACAGTCTTGGAGGGATCTATCCACTGTGGGTTAGTGTCAGACCAATAGTGGTAGTTTTGTTTGTTAACTTCACTATTCACAAAAAGGTTTGCCTCATCCCTCATCTGAAGGCAATTGTCTATGCTGTGAAGATACGAGATGTGCAGCATCTGAAACAACAGATCCTGGAAGCCTGTGCTGCATTTCTCCTGTGGTGTTACTATCAGTGTGTCAAGAGTGGGAGAAGAGGGTTGTATTGACAATCCAACACAATGGGCAGCACTTTGAACACATCACATTAAGTGGTCATAAACTTGTAAATAACTCATGAAAGAATAAAGCTACGTTAAAACCAAGCACACAATTGTTTTTCTTATGAAATTCTCAATAAATTTGATGTGACACATGACCCTCTTCCCATTGAAAAAAATAAAGTTGGATCCAAAATGGCCATCTTCAAAATGGCCACCATGGTTACCACCCATCTTCTAATGTGCCACAAATAGGAAGTTGATATCACCAACCACTCCCATTTTATTTAGGTGCATCTATATTAATGGTCCACCCTGTAGTTTTAATAAACTATTTTGCGGTAAATATATTTGCCTGAAAAATAACTCTCAAATAGGTGCTGCATTCCCTGTTTACTGTATTTTACAGGCTATAAGGAGAGGAGCTATCGTAGCCTGTATAAAAGAGTAAGCAGAGAATGCAGCACCCATTTGAGAGTTATTTTCCAAGCACATTTATTTGCTGCAAAATAGTTTTTTACAGCTGTACTTTCCGAACCTGTTGCATTTTAAACTATTAAATTCAAAAGATTCTTTTTAGCATTGACTGAAAAACTCTGTTTTACTACAAACTTTCACTGATAATTATTGTAAATGTAGTGGTACAGAACAGTATACATAGAAGTAATACTGCCAAATGCCTATTTGGCATTATGTCCTTTAATGACTCCTATCTTTCTGTGTCTTTCCAGAATACAGGCCACACTTATATAAATGCTCACAGCCATTGGAAAACCTTCAAGAATTGCAGCCAACAGATAAAGCCTGTGGGATATTAGATAACAGCGGGGTTTTATTCTGGGATGCCGCAGTGTTGCTCACTAGATCTTCCATCTGTGGATAGATAAACATTTGGAAATATTTCAACAGTCTCCGCAGAGTCAATGTTACTTCTCACTGACAGAAAGCAGCGGGGACACCAAGAAATTGACAAAGTATCTCACCGTGGGAAGCAAACATTTTGGGGTGATATGTCTTGACCTTGAGCCTTAGTAGAGATTTACTGTACCTGTGTTAATGTGAAACTGTCCCAGACTAGCAAAAAAATGAAAAATTGGATTTATTTGAGTTTGTTCCTTTAATAAGCAGTCTGGCCCCTGTTTGGAAACCACAAATCCTCGCAGTGCTTAGTGCTGGCGCTGGGAGGATGTGTAAGTCTGCAGTCACATACAATGATGCAGAATTATTAGCTTAGAGTGGACAAGTCCTTTAAAGGGGTTTTCCATTGAAGAAAATTTGTGTCCCCGCTACAAAAAAATCTTGTACATTGCTCACCATGCCAGGGTTAAGCACTCCTTCTCTGCCGCTGCTCCCCAAAGCTGTTATTGTCTACAGCCCTGTCATCATGTCAACAGCATTGCAATTAATCAGTGCATCCAGCGGGTTGTGCAGTCTACATGAGTAGAGCCACTGAGCTGACTGATGGGCTGCAGCGCTGTCAGCACGTCATCAGCGCCACCGACAACAGCAGACAGAACAGTGGCAAAGACTGTGCTGAACCCAGGAAGGATAATTAAAGCACAGTTTGTTTTTTACAAAAAATTGTGCCTTCAGACATAAATTTTCTAAAAATAGATAAACTCTTCAATGTTACATAATATTAATGTCAAATTCCCTTAAAATACATTTCTTTATATGAAGGATTCAATGACAGAACTCTTTACCCTTCTGCCTGTGTACGATTCATTTTTAGCTCTTTTATTTTATTGAATCTAAAACCCATAAAATTGGAGATGTTTAAATTAATTAATATTTTACACTCCGCTGGATTTTAGTTACGTACAGTGAATACTGAGAGGAGGAAGAACATAGTATTTCTGTCTCTAGCTTCACATTTTCAAATTGCACATGTAAGCTTATGAGTATATGGATCAAAATATTAGAACTTTACAATTTATAGAAGAGCAAATTCTTTACTAAGGCTTGTTTCACATCACCGTTTTACGCTGATGTGCGGCAGATCCGGCAGGTGGCGCCACATCTGCCGCATATGCCGCCTAATGGCTGACTTTTGGACCAGATCCGGCAAGCCCCATGCATTGTCTATGGGGCTTGCGGTGCCGTGCGGTCCTGTCAGATGCGGCAGATCCGGCACTTGCGACCGCGAAAAAAAAAACCGCCGCTTGCAGCCGTTAGGATCTGCCACACATCAGCGTGACCGCTGATGTGAAAAGAGCTTTAAAAGATCACAATTATTTCAATAAAATGAGCAAAAATCAATAGTAGAAGAATCGAAAACTTTTTAAATATATTATCCAGAAATATACTTCTTTCTCCACTTTTAAGCAACTTCTTCCCCTCTTTATCATGAACTCATTATATACTCTGAAAAACAGCTCAAGCTCATCTTGGTTAAAACAAGATGGACCAATGGATGTTGAGGTGTCAGGTTACTACTCAGAGGCTGGACAGACATCTGTCTAGATTGATTTAGTGAATCCTGCTTTAAGCAGGGGGTTGGACTAGATGACCGAGGAGGTCTCTTCTAGCTCTACCATTCTAGAATTCTACGATATTCCTCCTATTACATTTTATCTAGAGGAGAGGAGGAGTAAAGAGCACTCAGCACCATGAGAAACTAAGAAGACAAGAGCAGATTGTGCTGCAGCTTTCAGCATATACATTTTACTTTAGTGCTGGACTCACAGCCACACAACTCAACCCCCCTGTATAACATCTTACATGTAGCTTTTCCTTCTGTTGTGTGCTACAGAGAAGAAAAAGTGCTCTGCATGTGGCACCCCAAGGGTCAATGTGCCACAGAAACATCAACACAGGTTTACTCCCCACACAACACTACACTAGAAAGTGGGAGGAGTTTAGGTGGCACCTGCACTAGTGGGAGGAGCTAAGTTGTTTACCACAGAGCAGGAGTGACAGTTAGTTCAGTTCAGAGGAGAGTGGAGTTGGAGTTTGAGTCTGGGGCAGGAGCAGAGCCAAGTAGAAGTGGAGGTCCTGAGAGGTCTGAGGAGAGGAGACAGAGGAACAGAGGAACATACCTGGGATAAAGAGTTACCCCAAAAACTTGACCCCGGGGAGGCACTTAAGACGGATAACGGATCCGAGGCTGTGCCTGAGACAGACAGGACAGTAATCACCGGCATAGTGAAGGTCCACCATCTCCACAGCACCATAGCAAAGCAACACGGAGGAGTCAGTGACACAGAGGACTCAAGTTGCCCAGCAGATTGGTACCCGTGAGCAGAGACAGGGCCAGCAGTACAGCTACAAGCAGCAGCAGGGCCACACATAGCGCTTAAGTAGGAAGCCAAGGACCCGGTCAGGGTGGGAGCAATCTGGTACAGACTCCGTGGACAATATTGTGTGATACCATCTGCAAGTAAAGACTTGGAAAACAACAGAAACCGTGAATGTGTGTGATCCTTATACTGAAGCCCCACTTGCCCTCATATACTGCGATTACCTCTACTCTCATCATCTCTACTACTACCCGTACTCTCCTGCAGCAGCAATAACTATCCTCACAGACTTTAACTACTACTACCACTGCCCCGGGGAACCCAGTTCTGCCCACAGGAACTATTCTATCCAAGCTGCTATCCCATCATTCCCGGAGGTTCTGCAGCAGCGGCGGCCCCATTACTGGCCGCATATAGTGGGTGGCGTCACGAGTGACAAATCCCCTGTAAATAACCCCCCATTTTATTGTGCGGGCCCGGGACACGGTCCGGACCAGGACCGCCGTGACATCCCCCAGCAGTACCCCGGTCCGGCACCGAGTACCCCGTCCCAGTGGGCTCCACAACCATGTAATATGTAGGGCAGATATCAGAGCAGCTAGCCTCCATCCACTAGCTGAGAAAGAAAAATTAGAGATAGAAGCGAAAACTAGTGAAAAATGCCAGATAAAAAGCACACAACCAGAAATTTTTTCATTCCTCATGTACATGCCCAGGACAGGGTATTCTGAAAGGTTACCTGAAATGACAGGTATACCATAAATGGGTTTTTCAAGACTAAACCTGGATGTCGGGATCAGTTAAGTAAATGACCTCAGCATGTCCATGCATGGTAGCAGCAATCCCTTGGTGTAAACCGATGTACAGGTATATAAGTTCTGAAGTCACTATGAGTGGAGTTTTCATGTGTGGAGTATGATTCAAATCTTTAAAAAAAAAACTAAAACATAAAGAAAAAATTAAATAACACATAAAAAAATATAAAAATTGGAATCACTCCCCCTTTCACCAATAACAATAAAGAAATTAAAACAAAAATACATATTTGATATCATTGTGTCTGAAAGTCTGTCCCTTACAAATAAAATTAACCTAAGAAATACTGTAAAGATGGTGTCTTTTTAGTCACCACACCTCCTTAAGAAAATGCAATAAAAAAAAAACAATCAAAAAGTGATATATGCCCCAAATAGGTAACAATAAAATTAACAACTTCACTCACAAAAAACATTAATAGAAAAATATAAATAGTACAGGTCTAATGTTGTCACAAAGTAAAATGTTTTTTAAACTTCAGAATTTTTTTCACCATTTTTTCACCCCCCAAAAATATGTGAATGTTTGATATCACCGAGATCATAATGACCTTGGGAACCCTGTTTCCGGGTCATTTTTACCATACAATAAATACTGTAAAAACTGTTGGCAGCGGATCATTCAGGATACTCTCAAGGCGTGTTGACAACAGAACAGAGCTTTAATTAGCGATAAACAGCTACAGATATGACAAGCTTTGTGGAATCAGGAATATACATATCTTTAGTTTCTCTGTGCAACAATAGCAGGCTGCTTCTCCTCTCATGCACAGACACAGGAAACTGGTTACAGTCACATGGTCTTTCCTGTGTGTGAGCCTCTGGGAGTGGTTTTCTTTTTTTAAATCTAACTTTATAGATAATACACAAACCTAGCAATAGAACACTTGCATACACAGGAATGGAGTTGTTGTACTAAGCATATTCCAAGACCACCACTCAACAACTACTTATTCTGTTAGCCTATTGCAGTTCTGAAGTTCGCAAACTTGGCTCTTGGCAATGGTTTTGTCATACCATCAGCTAACATCTTGTCAGATTCGCAATAAACAAACTCTAGTACACCACATCCCACTAAGTCACATAAATGGTGATGTTTAACGTCGATGTGCTTAGTCCTTGCACTAATCTTCTCACTGCTGGCAAGTTTAATAGATCCTTGGTTGTCCTCATATACAGAAGTGCCCCCACTGCTTGTCTGTAATTCTCATTGCTGAAGTTTTGATGAACCCTTGGCTTCTGAGAGCTTTTTCTTCGCCATTACTGTGGCCCTGGTTAAGAAAGTGTTATGTCCATATAAGAAAGGCGTCTAGATGGGATACCTTTGTTTGATCTTTCTGATCTCCTTACTGGAGGTTGACTTGGTTCTTCTGTTTCTTCTTTGCTGGCTTAAGAGCTTATCCAGACTTCAGTGTTTTCTTTTTTAGTGTCTGGGTTTGGTGATTGAAATTCTTGTTCTTGGTTTCTTGGCTTGAATGACTGGTGTAACTTCATGGAATTTGAACGAAACAGAGTTCTCATCAATCACAACATCTCTGCTGATTGTTACTGTGTTGGTGTCTGGGTGCAGGATTCTGTACCCCTTTTGAGTTTTGCTATAGCCCATCAGGACTCCTTGCTTTGCATGTGATTTCCACTTGCAACATTTTTCTTTGGGAACATACACAAACGCTTTGCTTCCCAATATCCTGAGGTGCTTCAGGTTAGGATTCTCGCAGTTACATAGCTGATATGGAGTTTAAATTTTGGCTTTACATGGAAATCTGTTTTGAAGATAGCAAGCTGTCATGATGGCTTCTCCCCAATACATTGTAGGTAGATTTGCATCAAACAACATACTTCTTCCACTTTCACAGAGAGTGCGGTTCTTTCTCTCTGCAATGACATTCTGTTCTAGGTTGTTAGAGTGATAGTCTGGAACGCAATTCCATTCTTTTTTAAAATGGTTTGCACCTTACCATTTGTATATTCAGTCCCATTATCTGCACGCAGGGCTTTTGGCATTCTTCCAAATTTGTTAAACAATACGGCAAGATATTCTTCAAGTTTCTGTGGAACTTCATCCTTACTGTGAAGCAGGTAGGTGACTGTATATCTGGAGTAGTCATCAATAAATGTGAGGAAATATAGGCATTTCGGTAAAACAACTCTTTTTTGGGACTACCCCATATTCACATACTTGGGGCCTTTTAGGCCTGTACTTAGTTTACATGTGATCCTCAGTCTTTTTGTCTGTACTGTTGCTGGGCAAGACTTTGTCTTTATTACTCAGTCTTTATGACTCTGCTGTTGCTGGAAAGAGTGTCGATTCTGCCTGACTACATGGTCATGTGATCTTGGAAGGGAGGCGCCCTCACAAAGTCATGCGTCTCTGACATCATCGCAGGTCATGAACACACAGGAACAGGAAGACAGACAACATCCTGTTCATTGTGTGCTAATTGCTGAAGAGACTTTGGGCGAAGGAGTCAGCTTTCTTGTTTCTGGAAGAAGAAACTTTCTGAGCTTCAAAAATCCAGAGGCTTCTACTGCACCTAAAAGAAAGTGGTGACCTGCTGAAGGTAAGAGGAGGGGGGCTGCACTTTACCTTTAGCACACACACTAAAAAGAGTGCACAACCCTGATTGTAATTATTATTATTTTTTTTATTTTTTTTTCATTTTAATTTACTGACATCTAAGGTTACAATGGCACAGTCTATATCCAGGGGTTTGACTGACCCAGAAATTGAGGCAATCATTTTTGATAGTGGTGAAGACAGTGAACTTTCTTTGTCCGATGAAGAGTACATACCACCAGCTAATGTTTCTACTTCATCATCCAGTGATTCTCAAGATGATGAAGAAGTAGTGGATCCAGCAGAACGTACAAATAGAACATCCAAAACTAATGTTTTTTGGAACAGTACTCTTGGGGTTCTTGAACAGACCCCATCACATAATGTTATGAGAGTTGCTGAAGGCGCTGTAGGAATTCCCCAACAGCCCCAGTGGTAGTATACAGCATCCCCAGCAGCCCCAGTGGTAGTATATAGCAGCCCCAGCAGCCCCAGTGGTAGTATACAGCAGCCCCAGTGGTAGTATATAGCATCCCCAGCAGCCCCAATGGTAGTATATAGCAGCCCCAGCAGCCCCAGTGGTAGTATATAGCATCCCCAGCAGCCCCAGTGGTAGTATATAGCAGTCCCAGCAGCCCCAGTGGTAGTATATAGCAGCCCCAGTGGTAGTATATAGCAGCCCCAGTGGTAGTATTATAGCAGCCCCAGCAGCCCCAGTGGTAATATATAGCATCCCCAGCAGCCCCAGTGGTAGTATATAGCAGCCCCAGCAGCCCCAGTGGTAGTATATAGCAGCCCCAGTAATCCAGGCCCCCCCCAGCCTTGCTCCGGTAACCTGTAAAGTAAAATACACTTATCACTGTCCCGCTGCCGTCCGCGCCCGCATCTGCCGACATCCCGATCCTCCATCTTCATGCGTCTTCTTCTGACTTCCTGTGTTCGGCGCCGGCAATGACGTCATTGCCTGCAACGAACAGAAGAAATAGGAAGAAGACGCATGAAGATGGAGGATCGGGATGTCGGCAGATGTGGGCGCGGACGGCAGCGGGACAGTGATAAGTATATTTTACTTTACAGGTTACCGGAGCAAGGCTAGGGGGGCCCTGGATTACTGAGGCTGCTGGGGCTGCCGTATTGACTCGCAAAGAAGCCGAGGGGGGTACTTTTCAGCCCAATTTTTGGGCTGAAAATCTCGGCTTATACGCGAGTATATACGGTAATTCTGATTGGTGAGACATTGCATTGAGAACTTGAGGTGATTCCTGCTTGAGGACATCTTCTCTGTTGCTCTGTGCAGCTTTTGCTTTGGGCTTCTGTATTACTCTTCTTTGTCACACTGTGCTCTTTGTCACTCCTGGAGTTCTGTGTCACGCTGGAGTTCTGTGTCATGCTAGGCCCATATCCTGTTGGCAGTGGATCATTCAGGATACTCTCAAAGCGTGTTGACAACAGAACAGAGCTTTAGTTAGCAACAAACAGGAACAGATATGATAGGCTTTGTGGAATCAGGAATATTCATATCTTAAGTGTCTCTGTGCAGGATTAGCAGGCTGCTTCTCCTCTCATGCACAGACACAGGAGTCTGAGTACAGTCAAATGGTCTTTCCTGTGTGTGAGACTCTGGGAGTGTTTTAGTGTTTTTTTTATCTAACTTTATAGACAATACACAAATCTAGCAATAGAACACTTACATACACAGGAATGGAGTTGTTGCACTACACATATTCCAAAAAAAACAAAAAACCTAAAAAGCAATGGCGGAAATATATTTTTCCAGCATCTAAATGGATTTTCCCCCTTGTTTGTCAGTAAAATAAATAGTGAACTAGACTTATTCTAAACTAGAACTTGTGCCACAAAAAACCAAGTCCTCATACGGCTATATATTGGCTGAAAAATAAAAAAAAGTTAGAATTGAAAATGTGAACGTAAAAATTGGCTGCAGAGTTATGAGGGGATGAGACTAACCTTATCCTCTGTGGTTGATTGAAGATATATATTGGCTAACCAGCATGATACAGATGTGCTTGGCTGTGACCATATAAATGAAGGCTGGTTTTACACTTGCGTACTTTCCAATCCATTTCTATCTGTTTTGAAATAGAAGGACAATGATCGGTTTTTGTTTTCATTGATTTTCAATGGTAATAGATTCGTCTTGCGTGTGCATCCAGTTGTCACCATTTTGTCACAAATCCATTGTCTGTTAAATGTTACATTTTTATGCTTGCGTAAAAATATGCAAACCAACGGACGCTCATGAATCCGTGACTATACGTCATGAATTACAGGGGAACTCTATGGAAAACTGATGCATTTCAAAATGGATCTATTTGCTTTCGTGTGCTTTCATTTTGCTGCTCTGAGCATGCTCAGAAGCAAGGTCCAGCTTTCCCCACCCCTATCTCTGATGACTGATGATGGATCTGTTAAAAAAAATGTTCCATGGACATCCATTGGCATCCATTTGTACGGATCCGTGGTTGTCAATGCGTATCCAGGTAGTTGCAAACATTTCATACAAGCAAATGGATTGAAAATATACAATTAACATTAAAGTGAGAATTCGCTGCAACACTACACACTATAAGTATATGTAATAGCATAATGGCTACAATGAGTGGTGTGGCACCCCACTGGTCAGGCATCACAGATGGGGTACTGCCAGGGCTGCAGCATCCATGAGGCGACATGAAGTGTCAGCCTCAGGCGGCGAGCCCTGCTGGTAGACATGGGGCGGCGTCTTCAGGAGCGCCTGGTGGTAGTGCGGCCCCCTGCAGATGCCGCTCCTACAGTCCTGGTCGCCGACGCTGCGACCAGGCTTGGCGTATCTGGGGCTGCTGGCGGGGCATCTGCCCCAGGCTCAGCAGACTCCTGCCGCAGCGGCAGCGGCTGCGGTCTCCAAACACCAAACACCCCCCCTCCAGTGTGGCAGTGTGAGCTGTGTGAGCGGCAGCGGCCGCGGTCTCCAAACACCCCCACTCCCCCCCCCCGTGTGGCTGTGTGAGCCGGCTTCATGCTTCACTGTGCCTCGCGCTGACAGGACCTGTGATGATGTCAAAGGAGGGGAGGAGTCAGGCGGGTCACATGATCAGCTCCTCAGTATGCAGCCAGGACTCCACCATGGTGCTGGATGAGGTGAAGTTTATGTGTGGGGCTGAGGCTTTACAGTGTAAATTAATGTAGCAGAGCTGTGTATGTATGAGGTATATGGAGTGGAGCTGAGTGTTCAAGGTGTACACAGTGGAGGTGCGTGTGTGTGAGGTGTATGGAGTGAAGCTGTGTATGTACGAGGTGTGCGGAGCGGAATCGTGTGTGTATGAGGTGTGCGGAGCGGAGCCGTGTGTGTATGAGGTGTACAGAGCGGAGCCCTGTGTGTATGAGGTGTACAGAGTGGAGCCGAGTGTGTACGAGGTGTACAGAGTCGAGCCGTGTGTGTACGAGGTGTACGGAGCAGAGCCGAGTGTGTATGAGGTGTACGGAGCAGAGCTGCGTGTGTACGAGGTGTACAGAGCGGAGGCGTGTGTGTACGAGGTGTACGGAGCAGAGCCGAGTGTGTATGAGGTGTACGGAGCAGAGCCGCGTGTGTATGAGGTGTACGGAGCAGAGCCGCGTGTGTACGAGGTGTACAGAGCGGAGCTGTGTGTGTACGAGGTGTACGGAGCAGAGCCGAGTGTGTATGAGGTGTACGGAGCAGAGCCGCGTGTGTATGAGGTGTACGGAGCAGAGCCGCGTGTGTACGAGGTGTACAGAGCGGAGCTGTGTGTGTACGAGGTGTACGGAGCAGAGCCGAGTGTGTATGAGGTGTACGGAGCAGAGCCGCGTGTGTATGAGGTGTACGGAGCAGAGCCGCGTGTGTACGAGGTGTACAGAGCGGAGGCGTGTGTGTACGAGGTGTATAGAGTGAAGCCACGTGTGTACATTGTGGAGCTGAGAGTGTACAAGGTGTACGGAGCGGAGCCGCGTGTGTACGAGATGTACGGAGCGAAGCCGAGTGTGTACAAGGTGTATGGAGCAGAGCCGAGAGTGTACAAGGTGTACGGAGAGGAGCCGCGTGTGTACGAGGCATACGGAGCAGAGCCGTGTGTGCGAGGCTTTCGCAGCGGAGCCCAGTGTGTACGAGGTGTACGAAGCGGCGCCACGTGTGTACGAAACGGAGCCACGTGTGTACGGTGTGTACAGAGCGAAGTCATATGTGTACGAGGTGTACAGAGCAGAGCCACATGTGTACAATGTGTACGGAGCAGAGCCGCTTGTGTACGAGGTGTATGGAGCAGAGCCGCTTGTGTACGAGGTGTACGGAGCAGAGCCGCTTGTGTACGAGGTGTATGGAGCAGAGCCGCTTGTGTACGAGGTGTATGGAGCAGAGCCGCTTGTGTACGAGGTGTACGGAGCAGAGCCGTGTGTGTACGAGTTGTACGGAGCAGAGCCGCTTGTGTACGAGGCGTACGTGGTGTACGGAGCTGAGTGTGTACTAGGTGTACGGAGCGGAGCCATGTGTGTACCAGTGGTGGCCCCCCCGAGCATGCCGCTCCTATAGTCCCGGCCGCCTCTGCCGGCAGCATTCTTCTCCCAAGTCCTTGCCACCGCTGTCCACCCCTCTGCAGCTCAACACGGCGGGGAACAATGATGTCATCACTTAGCGCCACTGTGCTGAGACGTGCAGAGCGGCAGAGGAGATGCTGAGGAGAAGAGGTATTTACTTTTTATTTTTTTAATAGTTTTTTTTAGTGAGTACACTGATGGGAAACTATGTAATGTACAATATAATATAGGACAATGGGGGTGCAATATACTATATGGAGAACTATTGTGGCCCATTATATTATATGGAAGACTATGGGAGTGCATTATACTATAAGGAAGGCTATAGGGGATGCATTATACTATATGGAGGACTATGAGGGTGCATTATACTATATGGAGGACTATGGGGGTCCAATATGCTGTATGGAGAGCTATGGGGGTGCAGTATGCAATATGGGGGTGCATTATGCTATATGGAGGACTGTGGGGGTTCATTATGCTATATGAAGGACTGTGGGGTGCATTATACTATTTGGAGGACTGTGGAGGTGCATTAATCTATATGGAGGACTGTGGGGGTTCATTATGCTATATGGAGGACTGTGGGGCTGCATTATTCTATATGGAGGACTGTGGGGTGCATTATACTACATGGAGGAGTGTGGGGGTGCATTATTTTATATCAAGTACTGTGGGGTGAATTGTTCTCTATGGAGTTCTGTGGGGGTGCAATATGCTATTTGGAGGACTACGGGGTGCAATATACTATATGGAGGACTGTGGGGGTGCGTTTTTCTATATCGAGTACTGTGGGGGGTGCATTCTATTTTATAGAAGACTATTGGGGTGCATAATATATGGAGGAATGCGGTATACTATGTGGAATGCTATGGGGGTGTATTATATTATATGGAGCAAATTATACTATTTGGAAGCCATTATAATATTTGGAGGGCTCTGTGGGAGGCATGATAATACTTGGAGGCTACAAGGGAGCCTTTATACTTTATGAAGGGCTATTTGAGTGCTGTGTTGGGGGCCATTATACTGTACATAGGTCCATTTTACTACATGGAGGGCTGGGCGGCGGTCATAGTTGGGGATCATGCTGTACTGGGGTAGTTGCAGGAGGTGCAGTAGGGTCATCATACTGTGCATGTGGAGGAATGCACTGTGGGGGATCATTCAGTGTTTGTGGGGCACTTTTGTTGGCATCACACTTTAGAGGGGCAATGAAAGGGGAATCTAGGGGCTTCAGTAGGAGGAAAATTACTTTGTAAAGGCTGACATATTGTGAGAGATGTACCTATATGACCCAGCCAAATATTGCTTTTGTTGGGGGTGCCCAATTAGAACTTCTGCTACGGGGCCCTATGATTTCTATGATGCAGGATGCATTGTCCCTCTGCTGCAGGACTGATTGGCCATAACTTAGGCTGGTTTCAGATTTGCATTTGTGTCTGCATGCGCAGGACATGCAAACACAGGGCAAACGCTGCCATACTGATGTGAACGCAGAGGAGATTCTCATCAGTATGGTGCTCGGCCAGCCAATCAGTGATCTCGACGGCGGCCGGGAGGCGGAGATCTGTGGCGGAGATCCTCCACCTCCCAGCCGCCGACGACGAAATTTCAATGTGATCCGCAGCGTTCTCCTGTGCCGCCATGCGGAGGACAGTGCGGATCCATTGAGATCCATGCATTGTTTGTGCAGTCGCGGGCACTTGCTGATAAAACAAGCACCTGTGAACGCACAAAAAATGCAACATGTTGCATTTGGAGGGTGGAGGAGGGCGTATAAAATTATGCGCATCCAAACGGAATCGTTCCCATGTTAAACATAGGAACGCAGCGTTTGGCTGCGTTCTGTTACGCTTGCGTTCCGAATGCAAATGTGAAACCACCCTTACACACCAGGTCCAGTGCTGCCCCTCGGTACATTCAGGCATCCAGCCATCTTTCTCCTGAGCAGCGGTTGGTCGGTGGTGCTCTTCCCCCTTCCTGCTCCCATATCCTTTGCTCAACCCAATAGGAAGGACCCTGTTATTAATTACATAAAGACAGCCCCGTGTGCGGCGCTTGTGATTGGCTAAGCAATTCGGGAGTAAGTGTGGTCTGTTGGATGGAGAAGAAGCGCCATTTTACCAACTTAGTGCAGAGGCGGCTTGTTGATGCTCAGACTGCAGGTCTTTACCTGTGTTGTGTGGAAGGTGCGGCATGGCGACTTGTCTGAATATTCAGTGCCAGGCAGCGGTCCAGAGTTTTGCAGGCGTGTGCCAGAGGTTGGCAATCAGTTCTGCCTGCAGGACCACGGCTCTGCCAGTTGTCATTATGTGTCTAAATGCTTGTGCCAAGCCGCCATTGCCACTAATGATCCTTGTTCTGGATTCTTCTGTGTGGTTCTTGTATGTGCGTGTGATGGCGCAGACATCTTTGTGTGGAGATCTTTTTTTTCTGTTTCAGTAAACTAAAATGTCCACTATTTTGCTAATTTTTTACAGGATAAATATAAATCTGTAGGAACCAGATTTATTTTTATCAATTAAAAATTTTTTCTAGCGGGTGGGGGGGGGGCACCGTTTTGCAGTTCGCCTCAGGCAGCAGAGAGGCTAGGTACTGCACCCATATAAGAGCGTGCATTACTCCTGTCATCAGGGGGGTATAAAGTTAATCTGAGGTTCTCATTCCTGCATGCATAAACTTAGTGTAGGGGGACTGAAGTATTAACCTAATCCTGAGTGAGCCCCAGCCCCGGTGGGAGGAGTGTAAGAGTAGTAAAGAGAGGTGCAGGAAGGAGAGAAGAGAGTTCAGGAGAGTTCTGAAGAGAGCAGTCAGACAAGACAGAACAGAAACAGAAAAGGATGAAGAAGAGAGGAAGGAGGTGACCCGGAGTCGGGCCAAGTGACATGCCCGAGAGGATCCCAGTCCGCAATGGGGGACTGACCCCGAGACATGGTACAGGAAAATTCAATCCTCAACCGTCAACACCGGCACGTCAAGGATCTCTTTAGAGGTCCTGACAACAGTCCAGAACATGTAACCCCACCAGTCGTTCTAAACCAGGTTGAGACCCTTGAAAGAGATAGAAGGGAGCCTCATTTCACCCGACGGGCCTGGTAGGCAAGAGGGAGCACAGGTCAGCGCACAGATAGTAGGAGGTGCAGATACAGAGGACAGAGAGAAAGACGCAGAGGAAAGGAAAGCAGAAGGAACATCATAGGTGGCCTCAGAGAGACATTATATCCTTCTATGGCTACACGGCCAGCTGCCTGCTGAAAAGACTGTTTTCCTGTAACCTGCTTTGCCATCTGACTGGTTTACCAAGTAAAGTACCAGGGTAAAGTGAATGAGACTCTGTGTGCTTTTCTCCCGTCACTGCCTTGCTGGCAGCTTTCTTCAACAGCTTGCACCCCCATCATCGGTGTACTAATGCCCCGGAGGTTAGCTCCTGTACCATCAAGGCCGCTATACCACCGCCCTCCGGAGGACTGAAGCGGCGCTGGTGCCTAATCACCAGAAGCTGCAGGTGGCGTCATGAGAACTACAATATAAACTTTATTCTCATTCCCAACTCCCATTTTTAAAAGTAGACATCAGGGCCATGGGTCTGGGCAGGCCACCGTTGCCAATCCAACAGCAGAAGAGGGCCCAGACACCCAAGTCCTCATACCCTGGGTAAATCAGTGGCAGGGCTCTGTGCATAGCTAATACAGATATGTGAAAAAATGCATGTCAGAAACTGCTTGAGACCATAAAGAAACTAGAGAAAATGTAGCTTTAGCAACACTGGGAAAGTGCCCGATAACTGCGTCAAGGTGTTTTTCATCTTATTGGGTCCTAACCGTGTGCCTTTCTAGTGGTATAATGCTGCATGTGTGGGTTTTTATGCCTCTCTGTGGAAATAAAACCGACATTGAGGGGTTGTACTGGACCTGGCTACAATAAGATGGCCATCAAACATGGCTACAGGGAGGGAGAACAGTCAAACATAGTCATACTAATAATTAAGGAATGACTGGAATCATACATATAGAGGCCTAAAAACCCACACATGCAGCATTATACCGCTAGAGAGGCACACGGTTAGGACCCGATAAGATGAGAATCACATTGACGCGTTTATCGGGCACTTTCACAGTGGCCGTTGCTAAAGCTAAGTTTTCTCTAGTTTCTTTATAGTCTCAAGCAGTTTCTGTCATGTCTTTTTTCACATATCTGTATTAGCTGTACACAGAGGCCTGCCACTCATTGTAGCCATTATGCTATTACATATAATTATAGTGTGTAGTGTTGCAGCGGATTCTCACTTTAATGTTCATGATTTTTTTTTGCGAGCATCTACACTCAAGGTGATGCCAGTCATTCCTGAAAAATATACAAGTGTGAAACTAGCCTAAAACAGTGCAAGTTATGTTATTTTCATTTGTGCAGTAATTATCTGTTGTCTGTTATCTGAAGTCGTCATTCGGCCACCAGTGTTCGCTGTCTCATAGCACAATTGAAAGAATTCTGACACACTGATGTAAAACAGGAAGGCCCAGTTCACATCTAATGGGGGCTGCGTTTGCGTTTCTATGCGAAGAAACGCATCCAAAAACGGACACATTGATGTAAATGGAAAACGCAATGAAAACGCAGGTAAAAACACGTTATTTTCAGAAAACGCAAAACGCATGCGTTTTTGCAAATGCAGCCCAAAGCATTGCAGGACACATTTTGGGCTGCATTTGGAAAAATGCATGCATTTTGTTCTGAAAATAACATGCGTTTTTACCTGCATTTTCCATTGAAATCAATGGGTGCGTTTTTGGTTTCTTTTCAATGTGTTTTGCGGTAAAAACGCAATGAAAACGAAATGCAGACAAACGCAGATGTGAAAAGGCCCAAAGAAAGTGCAGCCATTTTTGAGGAGCACTCTAGAGTTAACTAGGAAAGAATCAAGATGTGCGGGACAGTGATCCAGGGCAATCTGCATGGAGAAGTATCCCTATGGGACCAGAGCTGCACCTGATTTCAGCTGATTGTTTTTGTGACCAAAACAATGAAAAACAGAAAAAGATTGCTGTCAGAGACACCGCTGAAAGATGGGACAAGACTGGAGCGTGAGCCGTGCTAGACACCGTGAAGCAGTTGGGACATCGCCATCTGTGCCACAGTTCACCTGCCAGAGTAAATTCTTATTCATCTTATCTGTCCTTCTTCATCAGTTATCTGTCTGGAACAGACCAGGGTTTGTAAGACAATTGAGGCGTCCCCAGTGAGAAACTGTGCATGCAACACATTACATTTTGGCATCAAAACACTCGAGACTGAGATCAAACCTGTAGTTAGTAAGGTATATTGTCTGGTCCAGGCGAACGTTATTGCCAAGAACAGCAACTTGATCCTCCGATGTCGCTACCTCATTTCTTTTTTCCCCTCTGTTATAAAGGATTGACTGCTGAGACCCAGTGTTCGGTTCCCCTCGCCACGCAATGATTAAAACCAGACCATTAAGAATTTCAAAGCGTTATTTAAAATACCACACAAAACCGATAACTATAACAAAACGGGAAATGGACGTTCCCTAACAAGGAGACCGACGGGACTATTACGGTAAGTACGCACTACCAGGGGGTGGATTGATTATGGGCCGCAGCTCTTTGAATATATTTTGAGGCGTATCAGCCTAGTAAAGCGTATCAGCCTTTTACCGGCCTACCGGCCTTACGAGGCATGTCAGCCTTGGATCTTGGGATGAGGCAAAACCCGATGCCTAGGCCGTCCTAGACGGGCTGACGCCCTGTAGGAGGGGCGCCCGAGGCCTAGGCCGTCCTGGACGGGATGAATTTTACCAACTCCCCTCTTCCACCGGCTGCGACTTAGAGCTTCCTTCTAAGGGGCGGGAGGGCGGGCGTTGATGATCGCCTGGGAGAGCAGGATGGTAAGAGAGAGGTTGCCCTTAGGTAAGACTACTTATAGTCTGGGGCTGGCTGAGGGATAGTAATAAAAGTGGGAGGAGGGTGACCAGGGAGAGGATTCTGAGGTAGAGGGAGAGAAGGGGGAGTTCACTTTTCTTGTCACATGTCATTGCACGGCGAGGGGGAAGTTATTTGTTGCTACGTCAGCTGAGGGCTCTGCAGTCTAAGGCATACGGCAGCGGCCGAGGTGCCCTCCAGACTGCTGAGACCCAGTGTTCGGTTCCCCTCACCACGCAATGATTAAAACCAGACCATTAAGAATTTCAAAGCTTTATTTAAAATACCACACAAAACCGATAACTATATCAAAACGGGAAATGGACGTTCACTAACAAGGGAACGACGTGACTATTAAGTACGCACTACCAGGGGGGTGGATATATTATGGGCTGCAGCTCTTTGAATATATTTTGAGGCGTATCAGCATAGTAAGGCGTATCAGCCTTTTACCGGCCTACCGGCCTTATGAGGCATATCAGCCTTGGATCTTGGGATGAGGCAAAACCCGATGCCCAGGCCGTCCTAGACAGGCTGACGCCCTGTAGGAGGGGCGCCCGAGGCCTAGGCCGTCCTGGATGGGTTGAATTTTACCAACTCCCCTCTTCCACCGGCCAAGGAGCTGCTCTAAGCAGAGCCAGAGCTGCGACCCCCCCGCACATGCTTCAAAGCTTCCTCCACCCCATCTTGGATATCTGACAGGAAGATATCCAAACCTATCTCATTTAGGCTGCTTCCGTCTGGCCTCAGGAAAACCTTTGCCTCGTTCTGTATAATGTCGTGGTGGACCACCACGCCATTCCTGGCCGCCACCAATTGCGCAATTCGCGTGTTCACGTGTCTCCTGGAGCGTTCCACCGCTGTCGGATTTTTTGCCCCTACCCACGTAACCCTGGGCAGCATGGCGGACCATACTATAACTAGCTGGTTAAAGAAAAGATCCAACCTTTCCAAATCCATTTTCATGATTGCCAGCAGCTCTTGAATCCTCATGGACACCATCTCGTCGCTTCTGGCATGTATTACTAAGATTACCGAGCCCGTTGATCCCTTCGAAATGGCGACTGCCTCTGGGAGCACCTGTGCCCATGTAAAGTCTACTGCCGTCCTCCAATGAATATCATGCTCTGAGAAACCGAGGTTCTCTCCTCCTGGCTTCTTCTCTGCTGCTCGTTTGGCTGCCCATAGCAGTTGTGACTGCCCCAGAATCCAGACCGCAGATCTGCCGGCGTCTACAAGAAAAATTATACTTCACCGTTATCGGGGGGGGGGGAAGGGGGGTTAGCGGATAAAGAAGATAGTGAGGAAAGAAAGAAGATAGTGAGGAAGATAGGAATTAGGATGGGGGAAAGTGGGCGGAGGAAAGAGGGTAGAGAGGAGGAACTGAAAGTGGGGAGCAGGTGAAGGTGAGAGGAGCGGGGGAGTAGAAGAGTCAAAGCAATGAGTTCAGAGAAGGGAGGGGGAGGGAGAGGTGCTGCGTCTGTGGGGGAATACCCGACCATTAAACCGGTTACAGTAAATCTGGTCGTACATACCGGAAAAAGGAGTCTGACTTCCATCCCCCCACCTGTTGTATCTCGTGGTTCGAGAAACCCGCTCTAGCTGCTTCCGTTGCTGCTCCAATCCGAAAGGAATGTGTGCCGTACTGTTTTGGTTGGAGACCCTCTTTTTCAAGCGAGACTTTTAGTAGACCGGCAAACTGGCCAACCGTAAGCGGGGAACCATCTGCATGCTCGAAAAAGCATACTCGGGGAGTGCGGGAAGCGCAATATTGCTGAATGGCCTCCACGGGGCATAAAGGGCCTCTGGATGGGAAAATGTGGAACCATACCCCTTGACTTGCTTGGTCCGTTTTGGACCGCCTCATGCGAATACTGACCTCTTCGTTGCATGTGATTACGTCGTCCTGTTGTAACCCCCCTGGGCGATGTGCTGATTTGCTGACTAGCTCACTGACGCGTAGTGCTCCAAAGAAAGCCACTGTGAAAGCTGCTGAAAACAGCAAAACTTCATGGCGACTATAGCAGGTGTTGGGCAAATTAGCTACCAGATCTATGAGAAGGGTGTAGGAGATGGGCCTTCTGCTGTCAACTTGTCTGCGCTCTCTCTTCCAGCCTTTAATGGCTTGCGTGAAGAGGAATGACTTAGTAATATCTGGCCAGCCACGTAGCCTGAAGTGAAAGGCTAAACCCGCTAGGCGTTGTGCTACTGTGTCTGAACTACCGCTTTCGTGTAATTTTGTGAGGTAGCGCGCTACTGTATGACCTAGGAAACTGGGGGATACCTGTTGTGGGAGCGATGGCACCATCTCGGACCACTCTTTCCACGCCTTACCGTATGAACGCCAAGTAGCTGGAGCCAAAGATGCCCGCACCAGTGATATTAATGATTCTCTGCCAGCTCCCACAGAAACGGCGGGCACTCCCGCCCTTGCGGCACGCCTCTGGACGCAATCTCCTGAATTTCTGGAAATCAAAACGAGACAAAGCATCAGCTGCGTTATTGTCAACCCAGGCACGTGCCGCGCTCTGAACCAAATGTTGTGGTGTAAGCACCGTAGTACGATGAAACGGAGCAAGTTGATGACTGGCGGGGAAGAGGATGCCAGGTGATTGATAGCGTGGACTACGCTGAGGTTGTCAGTCCAAAAGCAGATTCTTTTGTTGGCCAGCTGATCGGCCCACAATGCTGCGGCCACCGCTATCAGAAATATTTCCAATAGGGTGAGGTTCCTCGTCCACCCGCCTGTATGCCAGGTTCCTGGCCACCGGCTGGCACACCATTCGTTGACTAGGAAGACTCCGAATCCGTGGGAACCAGCTGCGTCCGAGTGCAGCGCTATGTCACTGCATGCCACCTCAGGTTCCTGGAAACACGTGTGACCATTGTAGTTAGCGAGGAAGGCTTTCCAGACTTTTAAATCTTCTTTCAGCGGTCTCGTGATCCGAATTCTGTGATGACCGATGGCCATGCCCCTGGTGGATAAGGCCAATCTGCGGGAAAAAACTCTACCTATAGGCATGACCCTGCATGCGAAAGCCAACAGTCCCAGTAGTGATTGCATTTGAGCCAGAGTGACCTTTTGGACAGCCAGAAAACCATCGATTAGGGCTGTGGTTTTTGTGATCTTGGTGTGCGGAAGGTGGAATACCATGTCTATGGTGTCTATTTCTATGCCTAGAAACGACAACACCGTCCCCGGCCCTCCCGTTTTTCCCGTGGATAGTGGCACTCCGAAATTTGCTGCTAACGCCTGAATAGCGTGCAGCGCATTGGCGCATGTTTCCAACTGCGCGGGGCCCACAAATAAGAAATCGTCCAGGTAATGAGTGATTGATTCGATTCCGGACCATTTCTTCGCCACCCATTCGAGAAATATGCTGAAGAGTTCAAAGAGCGAGCAGCAAATGGAGCAACCCATCGGTAGGCACATGTCGTAGAAAAATTGATTTTCTACCGTGCATCCTAGCAGATGGTGACATTCCGGGTGCACTGGCAGCAGGCGAAAGGCTGCCTCTATGTCCGATTTAGCCAGGAGCGCCCCTCTTCCCGCCTCTCTCACCAAAGCGACCGCTTTTTCGAATGAGACGTAAGATACCGACAAATCCTCGGCTGGTATGTCATCATTGATGGATTTCCCGTGAGGGAAAGAGAGGTGGTGTATTAATCTGTACTCACCTGGCTCCTTTTTTGGTACCAGCCCCAGGGGTGAGACTTTGAGGTTGGGAAAAGGGGGGCTTTCAAATGGGCCGGCCATGCGGCCTAGCGCCACTTCTTTTTGAATTTTCTTTGCGAGAATCTCGGGGTGTTCTTTGGCCGATTTGAGGTTAGGAGCATACCTTGGTAATGTGGACGGGGTGAAGGGAATGCAAAAAAACGATACAGAAGCCATTTAGTAGGGTTTTAGCCTCGGCTCTATTGGGATACCTTTTTAACCATGGCGCTATCTTTGCTGCGCTCACCGGAGTCCTTGTGAACTGCAGGATATTTTTGTAGGGCTCGGGCAGACGCCCTATCACAGCAGGCGCTGCTGAGGGAAAGGAAATTTGAACCGCGACCTGCATTGGGACCCCTTTACAGACGAGCTCGTGAAGAGCGACTTACCCCAAGATCTTGATGACCGTGCTGGAGATGATGATGTCCTCTCCGAGCGTCTGTTTGGAGACCGGTGTCCGTTCCGCGGGGTCGTGTGCGACCTTGGCGACGATCTTCTGACCTTTTTTGCTGATCGAGGGTCCGTGTAGTCGTCCTTGGAATGTTGTCTGCACCTGCCGTGCCCCGTGCAACTTGATGCCCTTGAGGATGGCGAACGTCGGCTGCTGAGGGAGCGTGGCGGCGACGGGGACCTTGATCTGTACTGCCGGGCACTAGCCGCGCTAGCAGCCCGTGCCCTGTGCCCACCTCCTGAGCCAGGCCTGTCCTGCCTCTGCCTGCAATCTGTGGCTGGTGGTAGCCGTGGCTCTGGCCTGGGTGGCTGCCAGTAGCCTGCTTCGTCCTCAGAGTCTGCCTGGGTGTGCTGTATGATGCCCCCCTGCCTCATGGCTGTGCCCCTGCTATGTGGCCTGTGACCCACTGCCCCTTGTGCTGTGCTGCCGTCGCTCCCTCGGTCCGTGCGTTCGCGCTCAGCTGTTGAACGCCGGACCGGAAGTGAGGGAGCGTCACGTGATGCGCGGTCACGTGACTCGCGATCACGTGACGCTTCTGTGCCCTGGGCCGGGAAAGAGGCGGGGTCACGTGACACGCGGTCACATGACTCGCGATCACGTGACTCTGCCCCCAGAAGTGATGCGGCGGCGCATGCGCGCACTGGCGGCAGCGTCCAGGTGCACGATGTAGGGTCCCGTTTCCCCGCGCGCGGCGCTGTAAGAGGCGGGCGTGCGCGTACCAGGGTGCACGCCGCCGCCGCCAGCAGTCGCGCACTGGCCTTTGTGTGTAGGACCCGCCGCAGGAGCGATGCGGCGTGCCCGCATGTGCGGCCCGTGAGCCCGACCCGACCGAGGTGGCCCTCGGGCGCCGGAACGCACGGCTGAGGGGCAGAGGAAGGTCGCTCACACCGGTGAGTGGCTGGGCAGACTGTGGTGGAGGTGATGCGGCCGGCCCCCGGCTGGGGAAGACTCGGTGGGCACGAGCCTGCTCGCCAGCGCCAACGGCCACTGATGCTGCTCCCTGGGGTAAAGATCGAACGACAGGCCCTTTTGTCTGGGACCTGGTGAGTAATGGGGGCAATTGCTGGGGTCCTGGTTGTGGTGGGGACATGCGGGCATGCTCCACTGTGTCTTTATGGGGCTGTTTAGGGGGCCTTCTGGTCCGAGAGGTAGGAGGTCCCTTCTGTCTGTTAGCTTTTTTCCCCTTTGTGACCAGCCATGGGCCAGCTATTGAGCGACCGACGGTGTCAGCCGTGTTTTGCCCTCGTGTCCTGCCCCCTGTGGAAACCCTGCTGTTGGACATATCGCCGGGGGAAACTAGCTGCGTCGCCCTGCTGTTATGACTGGGGCTCCCCGAGGGGCTTAGCCTTTTGGGGGGGCGAGAAGGCCTTTTGGACCTCCTGATAGTCTGCTTCTGCCCAGGTAACAGGGAGCCGTCGCCAACAATGGAGGCGATCCAGTTGACTACCTCCTGCCCGAACTTCCGCCTTACCTCTGCAGCCAGCGCGTCCATTGTTCGTTCGGCGAAGCGATCAATGTGTGTTCACCCGTCAACGTTGATGATCACCTGGGAGAGCAGGATGGTAAGAGAGAGGTTGCCCTTAGGTAAGGCTACTTATAGCCTGAGGCTGGCTGAGGGAAAGTAATAAAAGTGGGAGGAGGGTGACCAGCGAGAGGATTCTGAGGTAGAGGGAGAGAATGGGGGTTGACTTTTCTTGTCACATGTCATTGCACGGCGAGGGGGAAGGTATTTGTTGCTACCTCAGCTGAGGGCTCTGCAGTCTAAGGCATACGGCAGCGGCCGAGGTGCCCTCCATAATGCCCACACTTAGGTGCTGTCTGGGCAAAGGACTTCGAGCCATAGCTGAACTTTTCCAGGAGCAAATTATTGACAGAGATTTTAGTGTTATATAATTGCTTAAGATTGTTAAACTTCATTTTCTGCTTAGCAGCTTCTGAATGTGATTTATCATGGAGGTACAGTATACTCGGTATATTTGAGAAAGGATTACTTCTCTGTTTTTTCTAGAAGTCACTCAGAGGTGAGAACACATTGGGTTATGGTATAGAGGTAACTGAATTCAAGCTTGTGAGCCATTGTGCTGCATACATATGTGTTCGGGATGAAAGGGGGTTAATGGGTAATTGGCGGATGGTTTAGACAGGTGCGCCAGTAGGTAAATGTATATTATTTATAGTTAGTGCATATTACTATGGTTCTCGGCTGTGCAGTACCGGAGTCTCGGCCTCTTGGCTGAATGTTTGTAAAATATTTTGAGTGGTAATTTTATTTCTGGGGTATGCACATTCACGGAACTTAAGTAAAATATATTTGGTGAGAAAATTTGTGTTGTAATAGATTATCTTGTTCGTGACTTTGCTGTATTCTGAAGAATTCTCCAAGCACACGGCTTACAGAGTGGAGGCATTAAGTTGGCTATCCAAACAAGTAAAAATTGACAATTTGTGTAGGAGACTTCCGACACTCCCCATTACATTTCAATATGCAGCATCTTTTTGGTTTTTAAGGATATTATGATATGTTTTCAGTGTACTATTGAAATGAGAGGTATTAATTTTTATCTGACCGGACTATAATCTCCAAGTATTTCACAGGATTGTCTAAATGTTATTGAACAAACTATTATGCCTGAACATGCCTTATGTTCAGCAATGGAGTCTTGTGTGTGGTGAGTGTGCATACAGGCCATTGACGTTGAGTGAAGTACCTATTATTTTCTTTGAAACGATTGTATCTGCCAATTCCAGATCTTTCTGTCAATCTCCAAAAATTGTTCTTGGCTCTTGGACAACTCTTCCGATACTTTTTTCAGTCTTCTGTCTAAAATCTTGCGGAAAGCACCTGACCTTTGCTGGTTTATGTTAATATGATGTTCTTTGTACTTCCAGATTATGGCTTCAATAGTGCTCAGTGGAACCTTCAGTAGTTTAAAATTATTCTGTAACCAATGCCATCAGACTTTTTTACAATAAATCTGCAGAGGTCTGGGGACAGCTCATTGGCTTTACCCACCACGAGATGTTTATTGTGTAGCACCTAGGCAATGAGACACCTTTTTATCAGTTAAATCAGCTAACATTATTTTCTTAGCCTAAACCACATTTGGGAGGGTTTCAGCTTTCAAAAGAGTAATTTATACAACGAATAGATGAATTTAACATCAGCTTATAAGCTTTTCTATAGATAACATGGATAAGCGACATAACTTCTGTCAGGGAGTCTAGAGGCATGCGTTAACTGATGCAACTTTGATTTCAAGCTGTTTTCTATGAGAAATCACTGATGTCATAGGTCACGTGACTTGTGCATGCCATATATGGTGGAATGCAAAACAGGAAGTGTTCTCTTGCCCCCGGGTGTGCCACTCCAATTTGCAGCAACTGCACCCTCAAGGTATGTACACATGTGTATATTGGGTTCTCATCATGTATGTTGCAAAACAACATACAAAATACATGTAATGTATGTCTCTTCTTGTGTTACATACACAGATGTCTGACTCAGAGCTGACAGACATTGAAACCCTGTCGACTCATCATCCTCAGATTCTTCTGTGAGTTTACTTTCACTTTTCTTGTGTGTTGTGAGCAGTGTGTACTTGAAAATGCTGACAATTTCAGCAGGCCATTTTATGGGGGTGGGGAGGGTGGATGAAGGAGTTTCTGGGACAAGTGTTTGCTGTGTGCTTGTGCCACCTTACTTTGTGTGGCGACCATGAATGTTACATATGTCACCTGCTGTATTTGCTGCCCTGTAAATTCACACCGACATCCACACCAGAGTTGCGGTTATGTTCACTATGCAAATACATGTACTGTGTATGTATGTACCACATGTGCCCTTTTTTTATGTTGGTGGGTTAAAGGCAGCCTACAGCACTTGTAGCACCTGTAATATCTCACACATTATGTTGTTGCTGCCCATTGTGTCATGTGGTTATCATGTGTTGTGATATGTACATATGTGTGCTTGGACACGTGCATTATGTCATATGATCATCATGTGTTGTGATATGTACATATGTGTATCTGGACACGTGCTTCAAGGCCTACATGTAATGACTGTGTTGTGGCCCAGATTGGTTACACATGGCCTGTGTGTGTGAGCACACGTGCTGATAAAGGCACTTAAACATGCTGTCACATACACAATGTGAGTTTTGGAAGTAAGAGGGCATGGCAACATAAACAACACATTAAAGTCCCATGTGGTAAGGGTCCCTTTTCATGTACCACGTGATTATACATGAGTTCGCTACATAATACTTTTGGCACTGGCCATTGTGAGTGTAAACATATGTATACACATATGCTTGCATGTATGGCCACTCTTTAATTTTCACTTTCTTCTTTTTCAGAACACGACCACCTTCCCTGGGTCTTCTGATTACGGAGCCAAGCGAGTAAGTGTTTTGTGTCATGCATGCACGTGTGAATACTCTGTATAAGCATCATCCGAAAGTGACATCACATGTGTGACACATGCCACGACACATATGTGTGCCTCATGGGCTGATGATGGTCCCTGCTCTTTTAAGGTACCTTTACACGCCGCCACATAGGGTAGCAACAGGTAGCCACCGCACGTGCATGCGCGCGTTTTTAACGGTGGATACCGATCACCGATGCCGCATATAGCCGCCGCCACTGCGTGCTCCACTGAAGGTATTTGCGTTCCCCGGAAGTGCCGACAGCTCCTGCGGCTTACTCCCTGTTGAATACCTTCCCTGGTTTACACGCCACTACCACAAAGGAATATGGGCGTACATATTTCGCGCCGCAAGTACATAGGCGTGACAGAGTTGTGTATTCCATGACGCTAATACGCTGATTGGACAACGCAATAGCATCATGATTGGCCAGCCTGCGCAGGAAGGCTGGCTAATACATGACGCCATTGCAAATGTGTAGTGTGACTGGTCAGCTCTTTAAATATGGCACCCTGTGCAGGGACAGCCAATGGTTACACAGTAGTCCCCACCAATGATAGCTGATGGGGCGTGGTAACCATGACGCTGTGGCACGCCCCTGGGAATTCACTAGGCGACGCAAATACCTTGCCTGTGCCCCGATTACATGCCGCCACCATAGGAATTGTGTCTTCCTGTTTTTGAGCACAGCTCAGCAACAGGTATCCAAAGGAACTGCGGGACATAGGAAGGAATTTCCCGAATTACACGCCGCCATTTCGTAGTGATTTCATGGCAACAGGCACAATTGTCCCCAGTGCTTGGCAGTTTCTGCCTTCCTGTGGCGGCGTGTAAAGAGGCCCTTAATGTCACATTTCCTGCCACAATGCAGATCTGTCGTGTCCAAATAGGGACTGTCTGACTGTGGCCCATACATTGCATACATACATGTGTTAGAGGCTGCATATGTGTGTTTTAAAGTACTTACAGCAAACTGCACACAACATGGTCATGACAGAAAAACATGTGGACACGTTCCTTTTGTGATTGCTGGGCCAATATTTGTATGTTGTTCCCGCATAATGTGTTTACTACATTAATGCTTTATATACCTTATGTCATGTCCTGTAAGCTTTGGAATATGGCCATGAAATTATTGTTTTAGGAATGCACGTTTGATGTCCAACATTGTGACTTTCCATGTGTTACTGGTGGTGCATGTGTGTGCCAACTTAAGTCAACATTTTATGTTGTTGCTAAACATTTACCCATGTTTTTCTCCATTTCCCCCCATTTCCACAAAAGCACAAGAAGTCCCATAAAAATGGACATAAAGTGTCAAAAGGCAAACAAAGTCACAAGGGCGTGTTGTCACACAGCCGCCGTAAGATATGTTAGTCTAACACAGATGAGGTTCATACATTGGAAGAATTGCAGTTATCATGTGTGTGTTCTGAAAGCAACTTCACATATGTGTGTTCTGTTAAAATGCACTGGTGATGGAGGCTTCAAAAACACGCCAAAAATCATCCATGAAGCAAAGGAATGTTCAGCGGAAGACTATCCCTGAGGTAAGGCTTCTGTTAACGTATACAGTTCCGCCATTAATTATGTATGTGTGTGGCAACTGTGCCTGTATGACATGGGCTAAGGGCACTGTGTAGTCATCTTGCATAGAATACATGCAT
Source organism: Allobates femoralis (assembly GCA_033576535.1). Taxonomy (NCBI): domain Eukaryota; kingdom Metazoa; phylum Chordata; class Amphibia; order Anura; family Aromobatidae; genus Allobates; species Allobates femoralis. Next base: position 110,507,906 of record JARQOC010000004.1, read on the forward strand.
CCTAATACATGCATAAACAATGTTAACAATTGTGTGTGCCTTGATTGTAGGGGTCACCATCACCTGCTGTTGTGTTTTTTTTTTTTTGTAGGCCACAGGGAAATGAGCCAAATTGAATATGATCATCATGGAAGATAAGCCCAAGGTTGATAATGAAACATTAATTAACCTGGTTGAGCCTCACAGTTCTATTTGGCACCAAGGACACCCTGGGCACCAGTATGTGGCTAAAAATAGGAGGATTTGGGCCAACATAATCCAAGATATGTTCCCAAATTACAAGTCTCTACTACTTGAGCAGCAGCAGCAGATTGGTAAGTATCCATGCTTTCCAAACCCACAACCCACTTAAGATAGTGTGGCGCCCCTGCGACCAGGGTGGCCTCATGAGGGAACTGCAGCCAGGCAGATAGGAGATGGTTTGTGCAACAAACACCTTCAGCACACACACCCACTAGAGCACAACACCCAACCCGGATCCTGAGATTCTAGGCGGGCAATGGGTGGTGGGGTTTAGAGGAAAGTGGGTGGGAAGGTAGGTCAGGTGGTAGACCAGTACAAAAGGAGGAATGAGGAGGAAGGAGTTAGTAGGCCAGTGGGTGCTGAGAGGTAAGGACAAGACCAAGTAGAAAGTGACACTTTTCCCGGAGGGATAGGGCTCCCTGGAGATGCAGAATCCACAGTGACACAGATCCATAGAGAGAAAGCTCATCCATAGCCTGCAGCCCAAAGGAAATTGAGGACAGAGACCGGACCGGTATCACCGGGTCCGAGGAGTACAGCAGCGTTGACTGTCTACAGGCGGGAAAGGTTTCCCTTGTTGTACCAGGTAGTCATACGGGTCGGGAAGAGCCCGGTAATCCCTTGGAAGACAGGGTTACTCAAGGCTAGGCTCGGACCAGAGTGTCGGCTCTGAGGGGGACTGCAGCTATATGCCGGCTCTTCAGACAAACCGACGGGGAACACTGATTCCATGTCAGTGTTTCCTACTACACGGGTTGGAGGCTCAGCAACGCTATAGGACCCGGTTTGCTGCCCACACACATAGGGAGAAGCCACACAAAGGGACTGAGTTGCCGCCATACAACCCACAAGGAAGAGCAAATGAGGAACAAGCCTGAAAGGTTAAAGAGAGAGCGTGAGGGGTCTCAGGAAGATAGCCTGGCTGCAGTGGGTTCAGAGTGTCCAGAGTTATCAGTGTAAAGTGACTGTGTGAACTGTACTGTTTGAATAGAAGAACGTGCCAGTAAAACCCGGTGAACCCTGCTTCAGTCTCCCGTGTATGATTCCCCAGTGTACAGAACTGTATTTTTCCTTTTCACCCTGTCAGGAGCTGCCCCGACCCGCGCCGGGCTCATCAACCTTGCTGCAGCATCCATCCATCCTCGTGACAGAAGTCCCCTTACTGACCACAACCCGTGGGTGGCGTCACGACAACAGTCTCCTCTGTAAATATACCCTTTTACTTGTGGGGCTCGGAACACGGTCCGGACCAAGGACTGCCGTGACATCCCCAGCATATACCCGGTCCAGTAGCGAGTACCCCATCCCAGTGGGCGACACAATAGCATTCTTCCTCAATCATAACGAAGAGATATCTTTGTCTCGTGCAAATAATGTGTTTTACATCATTCATGTAGCTCAAATTTTACATGTGCGGTGGAAGTCCATCCGGGACAGGTACGTCCGTGATGTCAAAGACCAGGAGAAATATCGAAGTGGCTCCGCAGCTGAACCTCCATGACTTTACAAACATTTCAACCAATTGCATTTTCTCCAGAAAACTGTCGAAGGGCGTATGTAAGTGCCCACACATAATCATGTTTTATACTGTTTTGTTCAACAACATGTAAAGTACATGTTTCTTATACTTTGCCTTTTTTCCAAAAACAGGACATTCAGCAGTACACCAGGTGTGGATCTGGATGTGGCTGAAAGAGGCGGGGAATGGCACAGCAACTGGGACCAAGGAGACGACCTAGTGATATCTGTAAACACCCAGACACCCATGCCACACGGTCTGAAGGACCGATCAACATTTTTGCCCAGTCTACCCAACCTTGGGCCAAGACGCTGGAACATTCAGAAAGAGGACACCGACATGCTGATCCTGGATAGCCTGCATCGCCTTCAGGACACTTTGCGCACTCAAAATAGTGGCCTGCAGAGGCAAATTGAGTAGCTGAGGAGTAGAGACGCCAACCAGCCCATAAATGAATGGCAATAGCTAATGTGCTCATATGTGCCAGACCTGACCAACATGGATCCTCAGTATAGGTTCCAGTTCTGTGCGGAATTGAACACTCTTGTGTCAAATTATTGCCAAAAAATATCCACCTTCATCACGGTGGTTTGTGATGAGGAATCGAGAATCCACCTCATATCTTAAGGTCCTGTCACGCATAACGAGATTGTTAACATCATAAATTTTTTGACGCAACAACGATCCCGCTAACGATGTTATTATGTATGACACGTACCAATGATCTGGCCCCTGCTGTGAGATCGTTGATCGTTACATACTGCTCTGGTTCAATTCTTTGTCGTTGCGCTCCCGCTGGGAGCGCTAGATCGTTGTGTTTGAAAGGGACAATGACCAACGATCTCAATGCTACGCTATAGAGTGACAATTCCCAATGACTATAGTATAATTCTGGATCGTTGCTGAAGTCGTTGGTGACATCGCTGGTGAGATACCTGTTTGACATCTTACCAGCGATGTGAAAACGATGCACCAGCGATCCCGGCCAGGTCGTATTGTTATCGATATTGCTGATGCATCGTTATGTGTAACGGGGGCTTTAGTGTTTGATAATGTAATGCTTTGTGTGAATGGCTTGTTAATTGCCCATATTGTTTGCCATGGTCCATCATATTTTTATTTTGGTGATATATATATTTGCAAAACCCTGTTTTTTTCCAGAGGTTGCGATACGTTGAACTTTGTTGACCCACAATTTTTGCACTTACTTTCATCATGTGAATTAAACATGTTTTATGTTTTTGGAAAAAGATGTTTGTGTTTTCTCTGCATGACCAATTGTATACCAAGGTAATGTGATCTGTTGGCCAATTCACTTTGACTATATAAGGTGTCCAGTGTTTGTGGTGTGTGCACAATACAAGTGTAGTGATAAGGTGTGTGTGTTGCAACTTGCCCACCATCACCATACATGGCATACCTATCAACTGCAAGCTTGCTGTCATACATTGCAGGCAAAACATTGTGTGTGTGTGCAGGCCCGGTGTCAGCACCCGGGCAAGTGCCGGGGCCGGAATGCTTGGAGAGGGCCCACCGGGCCCCTGAGGGCTAGGGTCACACTTGTGTTGTGACCCTAGCCTGAAGCAAGTATTGTCTGCTGCAGCGCAGAGCGTTTAATGCTATGCGCTGCCAGCAACCAGACCATAGAAACCCGATGTTTACATTGCCAACCAGTGGTTGGCAAGGTAAACATAGGGTTTCTATGTGCTCCAGCGCATAGCATTAAACGCTATGCGCTGCAGCTTAAAATACTTGTGTCAGGCTAGAGTCACAACACAAGTGTGACCCTAGCCTCAGGGGCCCCTGAGCACTGCCCCCACAGCCAGGGCCATATCCAGGGGGCAGCTGGGGGGCTCATTTGTATGGAGGTCATGTGCAGCCTCCTGCAGCTCCCGAGGTCTCCCTCTGTGGGAGCCGACAGAGCTGTACATTCTGTGCTGATTGCTGACAGGACCTGACTGGGTCACAACACAAGTGTGACCCTAGCCTCAGGGGCCCCTGAGCACTGCCCCCATAGCCAGGGCCATATCCAGGGGGCAGCTGGGGGGCTCATTTGTATGGAGGTCATGTGCAGCCTCCTGCAGCTCCGGAGGTCTCCCTCTGTGGGAGCCGACAGAGCTGCACATTCTGTGCTGAGTGCTGACAGGACCTGTGATGATGTCACATGGAGGGGAGGAGTCAGGGCTCACATGATCAGCTCCTATGTGTATGCAGGATTCTGCTGTGCTGGCCACCATGTCCATGATGCTCAATTAGGTGAAGTTTATGTGTGAGGTCAGGGGGGATTTACAGTGTGAATGTAGCAGAGGTGAGTGTGTACTAGGTGTATGGAGCGGAGCCATGTGGGTACTAGGTGTACAGAGCGTAGCCGTGTGTGTACGAGGTGTACGGAGCAGAGCCGAGTGTGTACGAGGTGTACGGAGCAGAGCCAAGTGTGTACCAGGTGTACGGAGCAGAGCCGAGTGTGTATGAGGTGTACGGAGCAGAGCCGAGTGTGTACGAGGTGTACGGAGCAGAGCCGTGTGTATGAGGTGTACAAAGGGGAGCCGAGTGTGTACGAGGTGTATGGAGCGGAGCTGAGTGTGTGAGGTGTACGGAGCGGAGCCGAGTGTGCACGAGGTATACGGAGTGAAGTCGTGTGTACGAAGCGTACAGAGCAGAGCTGAGAGTGTGCAAGGATAACGGAGCGAAGCTCAGAGTGTACGAGGTGTACGGAGCAGAGCCGTGTGTGTACGAGGTGTACAGAGCAGAACCGAATGCTTACAAGGTGTCCGGAGCGGAACTGCATGTGTACGAGGTGTACGGAACGGTACTGCATGTGTACGGAGCGGAGCTGTATCTGTATGAGGTGTGTGGAGCTTAGCTGCGTGCGTACGAGGTGTATGGAGTGGAGCCGTGTGCATACGAGGTATGTGTACCAGTGGTAGCCCCCCGCGGATTCCGCTCCCGCTCCTATTGTCCCAGCCGCCTTTGCCAGCAGCATTCTTCTCCAGAGTCTCTTCTGCCGCTGTCTGTATTCTGCAGCTCAGCATGGAGGGGCACGATGTTGTCATCACTGTGCTGATATGTACAAAGCGACTGGAGGAGACCAGAGCAGTGAGAAGAGAGGTGAGGAGAAAGAGAGATCCGGATGGCCAGACACTCCGCTTGGCTGCGGTGCCACCCATATTGCATTGCGGCTCCATTGATCTGCTTGCATTATTTGTGCACTTCAGGATGCTTGCGTATATACCAAGAATCCTCAGACGCACAAAAATGCAACATGTTGCATTTGCAGGGGACTTTTAAAAAGCGCAAGGGAACGCAAACGCACCTTAGCCCGCTCCTAACAACGTGTAATATGCTCACTGTCAGAAACAGCTCTTGCTGGTTTCAGCAGTCACTGTTCCTGTAAGGGAGTCAAAAGTAGAAAATGAGCAGCACCACTAATGATAGAAGAATATCAACGGGGTGCTCACCATGCCAACAAAAACAGCACTCTGTCCCCAGAGGGACTCAATCTTATGCTTGAAAACACTTATTAATGAATCATTCTGGATGAGTGGTAGGGTAATGCACTATTTAATTTTATTATAGGAACCAATTATTCTCTAGAAATTTCATCAAATGTTTTATGATAGGCTGTCTTTTCCTTTCCCTTCAGGTCTCCCCCCCCCCCCCTTTTCTTTCCCCTCCCCCATACCCTCATGTCCCTATTTTATTCAATTTTTAATGAATTTTATTAATTGATAATTTTTATTAATTAATAATTATATATTATTATATACTATTTAATTTTTATTTTTAATCTTTAATGTATCTTAAAGTATCACTTCGTTATATCAATTGTAGTATGCAGTATAGCAAATAGCTTATGCTCTTTGAAAATAGGTTATATTTTTGGTCAACCATGAATGTATTACTAGACAGGGAACCAGTTCCATGATCCAGATCTGTTTTTTCCACATGCCATGGTATAATTTCCTAATTTGTCCCTCCCCCTTATGTCATGTAATGTATTTAAACAATCAGAATTGAGAATTTCAGTTACCACTTGAGAAAGGCGCACTAAGCGCAGAAACGCGTTGTGGAGGAATTGGAATTCTACACTCTTTTAATAAAGCCTAAAGGTAAATATACTGAGAGCAGTGTCCTGGTTGTAATCCGAGCGCTAACCTTCTGTTTACTTCACAACAAAAACAGTATGTAAGGCTGATTTCACATAGGCGTTTTTTGAAAAATGCGGCAGTTGCGGTAAAAAACCCCACATCTGCCGCATTTTCCGCCTAGCGGCTGCACTTGCTGCGCATTTGCAGCAAGCCCCATGCATTGTCTGTGGGGCTTGCGGTAAGTGTGCGTCAATATATATATATTATAGTCCGCTATATGTACTAAAGGGGGCCCACTGAGACTTTTTCGCCCGGGGCCCACTGAAACCTGGAGCCGGCCCTGTGTGTGTGCGAGCTATGTGTCAATGGTGCAGCCACTATATACAGTATATGCATGGGTAAACAACAACCCAGGTTTTTTTTATTGATAGAGGCATGGGATATATACCGTACCACGGACACATGGATCAATGACACACAAAGCCATAATTGCCCTTGGAAGGAGGCAGATGTCAAGTCATTTATGAGTACCATGGTGCTGGGACCATTGAGGATAATATACCAAAGCAAATACTCATTGTTGATGGTTCAAAAATGGATTTTGTTGAAGTAATAGGTTAGCCAAACACAAATATTACACATTAAGGCCAATCCGTTTTTTTTGGGGTGCTTTTTGAGCCTCCTACACCCCTGGACGTTTTTTAGACTTAGTCATTTTTTCTTTTTTTTCATTCAAAACGGATATGCGTTAACGCATGCGTTAACGCAGGTGCCTATATGTGCCATGCATTAACGCATGCATTTCCCATTGGGCCCCATGTTAAAAAAACGCATGCGTTTTTTAACTGATGCCAAAAACGTTGCTAGCAACGTTTTTGGCTCAAAAACGGACATAGCAATGTTTTGAGGTCCAGAAAAAAACGGACAAGGTGTTTATTACATCCAATCTGTTTTTCTATCAGTTTTTGGACTTAGAAAAAAAAAATGACAAAAATGAAGCCAAAAACGAACCAAGGGCTTATGTGTGACCCTAGCCTAACAGGTATCAAACATTTGGAAATGAGAAAACAAGAAAAGCAGTTGAAAAGACCTTGAACCAACATCCATCGGCATGTGATCTACACTTGGTTGCCATCAAGGGCATGAATACAGGTGGAAAACTGAGACACATTGTCTCTATTTATATGTATGGCAAATGGCAGCCACATTTTAGGGCTGGGGCATTACCAGGGCAGCAATTTGGCCCATATCACCTGACAGGTCTATGGCACGATGCCGCCGATGGGGGAGCGGCCAATCCTGAACTGGTAGCGTCAGGACATACACCTTTTTCCGGTCACCAGCTACCTGCAATGCACATTCCTGAATGAGGCCATGTCTGAGTTGGGGCCCCAATAAAGTCAGCACATGTCATTGTAAAGTCTGTGCTAGCCCTAATGTCTAAATGTGTGATTGTTTCCAAAAAAGGCCATATAACTTTGCCTTGCAGATATGCCAACCTGAAACACATGTGGCACGATTTAAGTTACGCAAACATGGCCATCAAACACATATGCATGTTACGACGTGACCACAGAGCTGCTCATCACACAGAAGCACACAGGCCTATGAGGACATCTTGATCTTGAATAGTAGCAAGGGTATGTACCCGTAGTTTGGAGTATGTTTGTGGAGTAGCAACATTAACCCTTAATTGTGTGGTGAAACACCACATAACATGTAAATAACAGTAATTAGATGTGCAACAAATAAACAAACTACAATGGTTGTGGAACAGTTTTAGTAAACATAAAGGTACACAAACAGTGATGTACAAATGCAAACATACATTACTAAGGAACAAAAAAAAGGCTACTCTCGCCAAATAAGGACCCAGAGCATTCAAATATGCACAGGAAGCCTGTGTATCTGACCAACGTCAGTCATGAAGTATTTGGCGAATTGGTTCCGCACTTCTATGGCTGCAACAGGAGAACAGAAATGAACATCTTGGAGCCCAATCAGGGTTGAATCACATTCATAGGGGTCCACTATGAGGGGATCATGGTAGCAGACAAAGTTATACAAGCAGACGCATGCCTTCACAACAATATCCACGTTGTGGGGCTGCAATTGATTGCATGAGAGTAGAACACGCCACTTGAATGACAAGATCCCAAAAGTGCACTCCACATATTGGCATGCCCTACTTAACTGGGTTTTGAAGTTACGCCGGGTATGGGTGAGGGTGCATACAGCTTCATGAGGTTCGTGGACAGCTGTAAAGCCTCATCTGCTACAAGCACATAGGAGAGATTGGGCGCCGTTGTGCCAGGTAAAGAGCATGGTGGGGGAATATTAAAGCGGTTATTGTATGGGGCTTTGCCCATGTTACTGTCTTTAAAGACACGAGAGTTGTTTATGTGTCCACAGCAACAAATCTCCCTTGAGCATCTACAATGGTCTTTAAAACAATAGAAAAAATACTTCTTGTAGGGGCTCGGACACACCCTCCTAGTTACATCTGAGTTTCACAGACGAGACTCAGATGAGGCTGGAGCGGTGACCCGAAACGGCCTCTCCCTGTCAGGACGGGGCTGTCAGCTGCTTGTGTTTTTGTGCAGCTGCACATTCCCTGTCCAGAGAGGGAGAGGCCGTTCCGGGTTACTGCTCCAGCCTGTTCCGAGTCTCGTCCATCAAACTCGGATGTAACTAGGAGAGTGTGTCCGAGCCCTAATTGTAGAAATTGGGGCCACTATTTGGGGGCTTGCGTATCCTGATATGCTTGCCGTCTAGGGCACCGATACAGTTGGGGAACTGAGACACCTGGGCAAAATGGTCGGCATTTTGGCCCAGATTTTGGGGGTGGGTGGTGGCATGACTAGGGGCTGCAATTTTGCCCATGTCACCTCACAAGTCTCTGGCACGATGCCGCAGATAGTGGAGCGCCCAATCCTGAACTGTTAGTATAGTGAGGCATACATTTTCCCGGTGGCCAAGTACCTGCAATGATAATGTAGGCAAAGTTAGTAATGAACATACAGACAGACATGACATGACGTACTGATGAGGCATGGAGACATCACATGTGTCTAGTGTGTGTGCTGATAACAAGGCAACTGGGCAACAAAAAATACCTCAGGATCAGTACCAATCTCTCGGCAGGGGATATTGCAGCCCGACACCTTGTATCCTGGCGACAGATGTCTTGTTAAACCAGGCCAAGTGGAACATCAAATGTTGACACAAACATCCTTTGGAATCTTTGAAATTTCACCAGGAAAGCCCTCAACTGCTGGTAGAGGACATGGAATGATCCTTATTGGGGTCTCAGCAAGTTGACTTCATGGACCCACAGCCTACTATGTCTGGCATGTTGTAACTGCCGCCGATGTAACACCAGGTAGCGAAGCTCCAGGAACAATGTGTCATCTATGATGCCCGCAGAGCCACAAACGACACACGAAATGGCTAATAGCAACACCCCCCCTCCCTATTGACCAGGGCTTTTTATTGGGTGAGGGTGTGGCTAGTCATGAAAAAAAAAATGACCAAAAAGATACCCTATCCGTTAATGCATCTGTTAACGCATGGCACATATGTGTACCATGCATGCATTATTTTCCTCAACAAGACATGGCACAAAATACATTAAACCGCAAGCCAAAGTAACTCATCCGGTAACAGATCCGTCAAAAAAAGTATTGTCCCAAATGTGACCCTAGCCTAAGTGGCAGGATTTCTTTCTAACTACTGATGGATTTAGCTTGTGTCATGACTTTCCATGGCTTTTTGCACCTCTTTCTTCATGCGTTCAATGTGTTTTCTCTGTGTAATTCCTCATTACACATAACTTAATTAGTGGGCATCAATATTTTGATATCTTTGACAATATGGATTGGATCGGTTGTTGACGATATTTATTGATTCATGTCAATTGCACCTTTAGAAATGTATTTACTGCAAAAATTGGTGATGTGTTCAATACTTATTTCACCCACTGTATGTGCAGCAAAATTTGGCCTATTGGCACACCAGTCAGGGTGTACTCTTGAAAACTGCATGGAAGTAATACAGAACGTTTTTTAAGAAATGCTGCTTTTTATTGTACATAAAATAATATTTGCTACAAATAAGTTTTAATGTTCCTCCCTTCCCACTTTATGTAATGTGTTGGAAGCTGCTTGGCTATTATGAAATATGATTCTACACAATATGGCGGAATAATCCACCAGAGTGATGTCTTTTTCTCTGGCAGTGTAGGAGACATATGTGATGAGTGTGTTTAAATCCTAATGATAATAACATTTTTCCCAGGTTGGTTTTCCAGCCTGAGAACATTTGAGGCTAATCTGACTTTGCGATCTTACAATTTCCTCTGGATTTTAATGGAGCACAGTCTAAATATAGAAAGGCGAGGGGGGGGGGTTCATTAAACCGTCAGCTCTGTGTGACCGTCCAAAGTAAAAAACTCACAACTTGGACAAATCATTGTAAATAATCCAGTGGATTCCAGATGGGATGTGTAAGAACAGAAACCATGCACGTTTTCTTCTTGGCCTGAGAATAATGGGTTTGATCCGGTATGGGAACAAGAACATGTGCCTGTTGCATTTTCCCACAAATGTATAGTCCACTCCCAGTGAGGATTGCAATAATATATATCATTAAATAAAGGAGAAATTCAAACATGTACATGGGTTGTTGTTTTGAAAGATCAATTATTTTCATGGTTTTATAGTGGATACTTGTTGACCAGATGTCATCAGCTTTTAGACACACGCAGCGCTTCTATTCCCAATATATGAGTCATATAGTGTATGTTGTAGATGATGGGATGACCATAAATACTCATAGTTCTTCATAGCACGGTGCTATTATTCTCCTAATCTCCTGGGAACTACTACATGTCCTCATTGAGTTGAGTGAAGCTGCGCCAAAGGTAGTGAACAGGTAAGTGGATGGGAATAATGTTATGAAATGAGAAAAACAATTGTTCCTCTGCCAATCAAAATTTGATGGCATTAACCCCGTTTAATTCTGTACCCGGTTTAGGTGTTTCTCCTTATTTATGCAAATTGCCTCTTTAAAGAGGACTTGAACTCTAGCGCCACCTACTGGTAGTAGCAATCCTACAAGTCTATATTGACCCTCTAATGAACCTTATCATATGACCAAGGATATAAGCCAAATCAAATTCTCAATTTGCAGACACTGTGTTTCGGAGTGATTGCTTATCATATGTAATCTTAACCCTTGAATAGTAGTCTGGTTTCAAGAGTAAAGCCACATGGTGAGGTTCTCTGCTTCTGTGTCACAGCCCAAAGCCACAGTCAAAGGGAGTCAATAACTTATCTTTCAGACTGTTTGTATGTGCAAAACCGCTTGTCCACTCCATGGTAAAACATGTGCTACCACTTCAATCAGGCTTAAACTTTTGCAGGTAAAAAAAACTTTCCCCCTTAAAATCAATTATAAGGAATAAAGCAATATTCCTATTGAGCAATATTCCTATAGCAGCAATTTTGCTCGGGTGTCACCATATTTTTACTCACTACAAGGAGAGACCCCCTTCTTTTGCCTGCGGCTTAATCAATCTTCTGGAATATGTTAATTATTTTGAGGAAATATTCTTCCTGGCCACACAATGAAGGCTTCCTAATAAATGCAGATAGATGACACTTTGTAACCAGTAAGGATATCGGTTGCAACACTAACACTTGGAAAAATGTGAAAAAGCATATTGGCTAATGAATGCAATGACTGGCTATGTGCAAAGCCGCTCAATGTTGTTAATGCAATGGCCATAGCATTTCAGCCCGGTAACCAGCGTCAAGGTCTCTCGTACTACCGGGTCCTATCTTTGTGCCTCTTCCTGAGGCATGAATTGCCTGAATGGGTGCCTGCACCACTAACTGCAATTAAAAACCTGCGTGTATGGGTGTGTCAGGACCTACGGTAGGCTACAGCAGAATGTAAAGTCTAAACATGACTACAGGGTGGGGAGGGTTCACATATGGAGGTGTCGCCGGCAGTCTTTTTAGCATCAGCAACTCATGCCGCATGAAGAGGCACAAAGATAGGACCCAGTAGTATGAGAGACCTTGACGCTGGTTAACGGACTGAAATGCTATGGCCATCACATTAGTTAAGTTCTCTTTTTTTTCCTCTATATCATGAAGCAGTTTTCTGCTGTGCCTGTATACCCTATTCACATTGAGCAGCCTTGCACGTAGCCAGCCATTGCATTCATTAGCCAATATACTTTTTCACATTTTTCTAACTGATAGTGTTGCAGCCGATATCCTTTCTTGTTGATGTTTTTTCTGGCTAGCACCTTTCACACATGGAGGTGTCGCCGGCAGTCTTTTTAGCTTCACTTTGTAACCAGAGGCAATATACAAAAGGAAGACCAAGTGACTCTGCAGGGAGGTGTGAGAACTCATTTTTCTCTGCCTGCAGAATCAAAATAGATGTCTCATACATTGCAGACACACTGAAGCTGAAAAAATAAAGCCTAATATTTCACGAGACATTCCTTTTCTAAATATGACAAGCATAAATATGACACCTAGAAATGTAGACAATCATAACATAATTCCTGCATAATTAAGCGAGCTTCCTAACTGCCCCAAACTTAATAGCAGCCAGTGGAACGATTGCAAACATGCCATGTGTCAACCATTAGAAAGCAAAAATAATAACCAAAAATCTTCTACCTACGACGCTCCCAGGCCAAGTTATGGCCCATAGTAGCTTTTGAATATCTCATATCACAACCTAGGAGGTGGGAACTGCAGGACAGCTTATGGGCAGGAGAGGGGCTGGCCTCTTACAGAATAAGAAAGGATGGCCTCTGCTAACCTTTGAGGAGGCGCTATTACATCCCAAGCTGGAATATACTGAAGGAAACCGATTGGCTCTGATAGGGCAGCTGCAGTCATCTTTTATCCTCAGGCAGTTCTCTGACTGGTCTAAGCATACAGGAGGCGCTACAAAGCTGCCAGGTTCGGTGGCAAATTCATCACATCAATTAATTATTGTTAAATAATAATCAAATGGTTGATGTGTTTTTTACTCCATTTCGACAACCTTTTTTACACTACTAAAATGCGTTACTATTTATTATTGCAAGTAGAGATGATTGTATTGATCCACAGAGGAAATACCTCAATCTCTCTGCAATTTATTTTATGAGGATTGCCAATAATAATGCCCAGCACCATTTCACACATTGAGCACATTGCTCATGCTTCCCTATAATGTCCTACAGCTATCATATGGTCTAGGTCAGCCAACAAGGATGGATTATTACAAGGCAGAAGATGAATACTGCACACCAATGTTCCATAAAATTCTTCTTTATTTCGTAGAAATCACATACACATATTAAAAACTAAGCATCATAGTGGTCTCGCCCCCCTCCTTACGCATTTCAGATAACCTTAGTAATAGGCCTTCTAGCTTGGATTTGCCTTGTGGGTGTTCCATGCACCCGGGGATCAGCAGGTGTGACTGGTTGAGCTCTATTGCTTTTGACTACTAATGGATTATTGTCATGGGTGTGTCAGGAGGCACGGATGAGACTGTAGAGGCCACTCGCAGAAGGTCCCAGGCATTTCCCTTTTAGAGAAAGCTGGAGGTCACTAGGACCCAGCTGATCCCTTACCTTGAGCTGTATATATATTCCCCTTGACTCACAGGATGCACTGCTGGTGATAGCTTGTCAGGTGTTTGGAGGAAGCTTCTCAGCTCTTGCAGTGTATCCTTGAGTTCTGTTGGTTTGCTGTGTGGATCTTCTCAAGCTAAGTATTTCTTCCATTCCCTCCTTGTTTATTTCCCTTGTGTGTATCTTTAGTTGGTAGCCGGGCTGACTAGTGTTCACCCGCTCTGATCCTTATTTACTAGTAGTTCAGGGTCAGTCAGGGAATAGGTACCCTGCAGGCGACAGTTGCGGAAACTGTAT